>OY282643.1:40444759-40527259 GCA_958299015.1 Tetanocera ferruginea
GGAATAGGAATAGGAATAGGAATAGGAATAGGAATAGGAATAGGAATAGGAATAGGAATAGGAATAGGAATAGGAATAGGAATAGGAATAGGAATAGGAATAGGAATAGGAATAGGAATAGGAATAGGAATAGGAATAGGAATAGGAATAGGAATAGGAATAGGAATAGGAATAGGAATAGGAAAAGGAATAGGAATAGGAACTGGAATATGAATACGAATAGGAATAGCAAACGGAATAGGCATACTTCAACATCATCGTCATCACCGTCAACACCATCATCATCGTCAACATTATCATTATCATCAAAATCATCAATATCATCATCGACACCATCGAGATTTTCAAAATCATCAACTTTATCAACTTCACCAACATCATCAGCATTATCAATATCATCAACATCATCAACCTCATCATCATCATCATCATCATCATCATCATCATCATCATCATCATCATTGACAACATTAACATCATCATCATTATTAACATCATCAACATCATTAACTTAATCAACGTCATGAACATCATCAACATCATCAATATCACCATCGTCATCGACACCATCAAGATCATCAAAACCATCAACGTCATTCACATGATTAACTTTACCAACTTCATCATCATCATCAATCTCATCAACATCATCGAGGTTAGCAACATTATTAACACCATCAACATCATCAATATGAACAGCAGCATCCGTATAACCATCAAGACAATTTTAAAGTTTACATAAAGCTGATCACAAAAGCGAAATTCTTGATTTTTTACATGATTTTTCTTTAATTATTCATTGAGCCTATTTGTTAACCTATACATCCAATATATCGGCCATAAAATATGTATTACTTTTACTGTCAAGCAGTTGCTTGATATCTAGATTCTAACTTAAATTTAAACCTTTTGGTCAACTTTGTCAAGCTATGTAGATGAAGTTAAGAAATATTTACTGCCAACATGCAAGTTTTTCTGCAATAAGTACAAAAACAACAACAACAATTGCATTAAATTGTCTTGTTCTTATTGTGGCCATAATAATAAATATCCTTTGCCATATGTAGTTTATTTTTATTACCTTAAAAATAAAGCACGCTGATTAAACTTAACTTTACGCATTGCATTGACTTTAAGTAACATGTTGTTGTTGTTGTGGCATATGAACAATTTGCTTGATTTTGTTGTTTGCCCAGTCCTTAGCTCAGTCAAGGCATGAGTTCTGGTTTTCCTCTTTGCAACAGATTTGAATTTTGTGATTTCAATTTATTTTTATTATTCAAGCTTAGCTCTTTGTTCAATTCTGATGTAAACGAATAGATTTTGTTACATGTTTATGTTGCAAGTTCGAATTTGTTGTTGAATTTATGTCACCAACTTTTGGCTAATAGGTTTTCCATGCTTTTGGAAATACCAACGCATGTCCTTGACATCGCAATAGTTACGGTTGCCAAACTAGTTGAAAAGATTCGAAACTAGTTGGGCATTTGAGATAATTATGCATAAATTTATTTTTAAGTTTTTGAGCTCAAATTTTAATGATATACAAATTGAAATTAATTGAAGTTTTGAACAAATTTCATATAAAAATATATTTATGTCACATTAAAGACAAAATTAAGACTTTTTTGGCGTAACGCCTCGATCATTAGACACTTAAACAAAGCAACCTACACAAAACCGCACAATAAATTTCGTAAGCATGCAATCCAATTAAAGCGAAAAAGAAATCATTTATTTTGAAAAAAATAAACCAAAACATAATAATTACCGTAACAAATGCATAACATATGAAATGCAGCTGAGACTAATTGCAGGAACTTTGATGAAGTTATGTGGCTTAATTTATTGAAGTCTGGTAAACCTACGCGGCATTAAGTGTGAACGTTTGTGTAAATTATAAATTCATGTTATGTGACACAAATGTCAGTGATTCAGGTCAGATAATTATTATTTGTTATGGCTAGAGATTTGCTAGAGAGAAAACTAGCAGCTGGAGATCAACCAACGCCAATGTCATGAGTGTTTGTTGTGTGAGCAGCTCGTGGCTGACCAGTGAGTGCCAGCAGTCAGCCGCCATGTGTTGGTTGTCAAAAAATTAGCTAAACGGTCAATATTTCATGCTGAAGTCATAAGTTTTAAAATGACTTGATAAGCGAAAAGCCTGAAATATATTGGAAAATAATTTTTTTAGTCTTTTTAAGAAATATTATCGAAATGAAAAACAATTTTGGAAGATCAATCGCCTTAAAATATTGCTAAATCGCTATGCATTGCTTGTAAAATTGAATTGCTCTCGTTACTGCATTAACTATGTTATTAAAATAGTTTGATTTTTATTAAACTATATAATTTGAAACAGCTTTATTTCCTTAAAGTATATTAATTCATAAAATTCATTAAAATCATAAAATTAACTCATAACAAATTAAGCTGAATTCACTTCAATACTTGCAAATTCAAAAAATGTAAACAAACGTTTTGCTTGTCTTTGCTTAATATATCATGTTGTCAAAACAAAAGACTTAAGCAAGCAACTTGCTTGAGTTCATTTTTTCAAAGTGCAAAACAATATAAACTAAACATGCTTGCTTGTATAAATGTCTAGCGATAAATGGGTAGATTATTTTGCAATTAAAAATTTTTGACCACAATTGGATAACCTCACAATATGCAATATAAGAAGAAAAAAACCACATAAAACAGAGATAATTCTAAGGCTTGTTTGTAAAATAGTAAATCTTGAAAGTCTTACACGAAGAACATATAAAATATGCTACGCTTTTATCGGATTATTGGCAAAAGTTGTGGTTTATTTTTCTTTGAGTGCCAAAAAAAAAAAGAAACCAGCGCAATTTTTTTTAATTATAAGCAACAATTGCTACAATATTTCCTACATTTCATTGTAGTTTAGAAAAATTTGAAGAATTTTATAGCTGAGTCTACATTTTGTCTACCTGATTCGTTTATAAACCAGAACCGATAATTAAGTAACAATTTTATCACCTTCTCTTTGGTTGGTCACAAATTATAGGCATTTTTTTTTTAATGTAAAATAATTTTAAAACTTTTTTTTTTTTTCAATTTACAATCATGCTCAATCTGTAATGAATACAATTTTTCATTAGCTACCAACTGCATTCCAAAATGTTGCCAATAAATGTCAGTATCGAGTTGAATTAAAATTCGTTACCACTTTTTTTTATGATACAATTGCATGATTTTTTACACTAAAAATTTACTTGATAGTGACTCAGCTAATGTTTAAGCTAGATCAGTGCCGCAATTCAGCATTGTGGAAACGTGAAAACGTAGGGCGCCAATTGGGCGATTAAATTTGTTAAATCAATATAGAAGTAGGCAAGAGATAGATAGTTGCATCCAAAAAAAATCCTGGTTAATTTAACCAAATTTTAAGCATATCTCAGGTAAAAATTTTCCAACATGCATCGTCAAGTAAGATTAACCATATGATTTTCATGTCAATTAAATCCGTTTTTGTGGTTTAGTCTAACTGAGAAATGTGGTTTGTATACCAATTTATCTGTTTAGCTAAACAAACCACTAATAAAAAGTTATTAATCTTCAGATCCGTCCAGTCGAAGAATCGAATTGTTCAGGTAAAAAAACCTGAATCAGGTAAGAGCATTTTTCCCTGAATGTATGATCTACGACCTGCTAAAACATCTCTGACACTGCGGCTTCATGTGATGCCTCCTGCGGCATACCTTTTTGCAGTTCAACCTTTTTAGTGCTTTTCAGAAAACATAGACTATTTTCGAGATACAGATTAGCAAGATGTCCTAATGTGACTAATTTGCTGCCTAAATTTTATTTACTTGGAGAAGAGCTATACACTCAGTGAGAATATATCTGGAGGTTTCTTCATACTCAAAACATCGTCTACGTAGTGAATCAGTTTAGAGATCAATTTTTTTTTTTAGGGGTTTTGTAGGTGTTTCTTCGTCCTTCAACAGTTTTTCTTCATGTTTTTCTTCTTCACTTATATTTCATAGGTGAAATTCTGGGAAAATAGTTTAGTGCAAATATGTCCTAAAAATTTCTGCCGACAATCTTGAAATTCGAGAAATGAAATTGTTTTGACGTGCTACTTGAAAGGTTTTTTACCAGGGACCGAAAAAAACTGTTATTTTAAAATTTTTGTAGGAAAATATTATTATGTTAAAGGCACTGGAGAGAATGTCACGTATACCAAATTGATCCTTGTTTCATTTGCTGTTCAAATATATTAATATTTTTTTTTTAAGTTTAAGTGGTGACCGTGGCATGCAGGTTAAGTGTGTGGCTTAGCATGCTCGGAGCCCGGGTTCGATCCCCAGCCGCGGCGAAAAGTTTTTTTCAATTAAAAATTTTTCTGATCGGTCACCACCTCTCTGCAAACAATGGCAAACCTCAGAGAGTAAATAATGACATGTAAAGCTTCTTGAGAACATGAGCCGTTCGGAGTTGGCATAAAACATGTAGGTCCAGTTCTCGGTCAATTGTGTGCAAACATTTAATAACACACACAACACAATTGATCATAAGAAGCCCGGTCAAAGTCCTTTCAAGGGCTGAAATGGCCAATTTGTTGTTTTTTTTTTTTTTTTAAGTTTAACGGGGACATGACATTGGCCGTCTTTTGAAATCGACTTTTTTAAAAGTTTGTATTTTAGTGAATATTCTTAAGGTTCTTAACAAATTCCTACGGGTTCAAAAGTTGCAGCCGTATTAGTGAGAGCGCATTTTTATTTTTCTTTGTTCACAAACGTTGAACGCGTTCATCTCGAAACCATGTTTTTCGTACTGCTTGCGGCACTAGCGGATTCATTTTTTGACGAATTTTTTTTTTTTTTTTGAGCATGACACGAGCTTTTTTTAAATTTTTTTTTTCGATTTTTTATAAATTTTTAAAGTAAATATTTTTTTCCAAAAAACACACTTTCAAATTTGGAACATCACAGAAAACTGAAAAAACATTTAAAAAAAACCAATTTTGTTACGATTTAAAAAAAGTCATATTTTTCAGATCGGACAATTTTTGCAACCACGAGGCCCCGTTATTTTTCTCTGCCGCCAGTTTGGAGCTCTATAAAACCATGTTGAAGTAAAAAATATATTTTTTTGAATTTTTTGCTGTAATTTGTCCAATTCTGTACAAAAATAAACAAAAATTTTGGAGAATGTTTCTATTTTCTCTACCGCGAATGTTATGTCCCTCCTTAAATTAAAACTCATAAGATAACTGTTGTTGTTAAGTTTTATTTTTTCGCTCATAAATAATACTTATTTTTTGAGTTTTATTTTATTATTCAGAAAATAAAACTTATTTTTGAGTTTAATTGTTTCACTCAGAAAATAAAAGTCATTTGTTGAGTTTTATTTTTTTTTCCCAGAAAATAAAACTTATTTTTGAGTTTTATTTTTCCAATCTTACATAAAATTTATTTTTTGAGTTTTATATTTTAACTCGGAGAATAAAACTTATTTTTTGAAAATATGAAACACAAAAAAAGCCATAATCAAACGAGAGTCCAATTTTAGTGTTGATATAAAAATTACAAGAGTCTTATTTTGTGAGCAAAAAAATAAAACTCAAAATTGAAGCGTCATTTTTTGAGAGAAAAAATAAAACTCAAAAAATAAGTATTTTATTTGAACGAAAAAATGTAACTCAAAAAATAAAACTATAAAAATAAGTTTTATTTCAGACTGAAAAAATAAAACTAAAAAATATGTGTTATTTTCTGAGCAAAAGTATATAAAACTTAAAAAATAAGTTATATTTTAGAGCGAAAAAATAAAACTCAAAAATGAGCTTTATTTTCAAACCACACGCAGGAGAAAAAATGCTTTTATATCAAACAAATCATGGGTTGAAATAACAGATTTCACTGTTATATGCCATCCAACAAATGAAATTTTCAAATCAACAGTCGGTTGACTGTTGGTCTATAGAACACGAAATCCATATAAAAACGTATTCATTGAAATTTTATCACTGTTTTGAAAAATTATGTTTAGCCGAGTGAGCGTCTGGTACCCAGCTGTCCTATGATCAAATACCGGCACAGCCAACAAACATTTTTTTTTATTTAAAATTTTTTTTTTATATAAAATTAAATTTTCCAATTTTTTTCAAGATTGTAAGCAACTTATTTTGAAGTTTATTTTTGATCAAACAATTTTGAAACAGAATTATTATTATTTTGATTCTTAAATTACAATTTTTGATACTTACACAGCTAGGGTTCGAACCCACATCCCCCGCATGACAGTCTAGCACACTTCCACTGAGCTATTGGCAACGATAATATAAATATAGCAAAACATATTTAAAATATATTCCTTAGAGAAGACAGATATTTCATGTTACAAAAAACAAAAAAATATTTCAACAGATGATTTTAACAGCACAAAAATATTTTGAAACGTTCATTCAACCAAAAAAAAAATAGTTTCTTTAAACGCAAATCATCCAATCTACAAGTGTTTTCAAATAACAGCGGCCGAAAACAGTTGATATTTTTCTCAGTGCAATAAAATTAAACTCAAAAAATAAGTTTCATTTCAGAGCGAAAAATAAACTCAAAACTAAGTATTATTTACTCGAAAACTTGAAACTTAAGTTTTATTTCAGAGCGTAAAAATAAAACTCAGAAATAAGTGTTATTTTCTGAGTACAACAATAAAACTCAAAAAATAGAAAATAATTGTGATGATTTTTTAAAATTTTAACTCGAAAAATAATTGTTTAAAAAGGATTTTTTTAATAAAACTAATAACAATAGCAGTCCCTGATTCTTACCAACACCACTATCAAACAAGTAAAGAAAGTCTTAAGTCGGCCAAGGCCGACTATGACATACCCTAAACCTACTTTTAACAAAAAAAATAATATTATTTAAAATGGACGTGTCCGTAGGCAGATGACGCCTTTATTTTAAATGCATTTAAATGTTGATGAACAATTAACACATGCCAAGTTTTATTCCTGTAGCTCATATTTAATGCCTTTGTTGTGCTTTCACTATGGGAGGTGGACGTGTTCATGGACGGATTGCTCCCAATTTTTGAACACACTTTAGTTTTGTTATAAAATACATACATAACAAATCTTATCTCTCTAGACAAACATAATATTATTTACTGAGTTTTAAACTTATCGGGTTGTATGAGAGGTAGGCGTGTCCGTGGGCGAATGACGTTCATTTTTCAGAACAATCTTTGTTTTGTTATAAAAAACATACATACTTGCCAAATTTTATCCCTGTAGGTTAAACAGAGCCTTATTTATTGTGTTTTCAATTTTTGGGTTATATGAGAGGTGGGCGTGTCCGTGGGAGCATGATAATAATTTTTCGAAGACATCTTTGTGTTGATACAAAACACATACACACCAAATTTTATTATTGTAGGTTAATAACGAGCATATTTATGCAGTTTTCAATATTTGTGTTGTATGGGAGGTGGGCATGGCCGTACGCGGATGATGTCCATTTTTCAAAAACATCTTTGGTTTGATTTAAAATGGTTTGATAGAAAAAACATACCTGCCAAAATTTATCTCTGAAATTTAAACAGAGGCTTATTTATTGTGTTTTCAATTTTTGGGTTGTATGGGAGGTGGGCGTGTCCGTGAGCGAATGACACAATTTTTCGAAACATTTCTGTGTTGATACAAAATAAATACACACCAAATTTTATTGTTGTAGGTTAATTACGAGCTTATTTATATGTAGATTTCAATTTTTGAGTTGTAAGAGTGGTAAGCGTGTCCGTTGGCGTATTCCAACAATAGTGCAGATTCTTAGATTCATGTGACATGTGTACTGAGTTTCATCGTATTATCTCAACTCCTTCCATCTCCTTACCTACTGCAAAGGATAACAAACAGACCGACGTACGAACGGACGGATATGAATAGCTCGACTCACGAAGAGACGCTGATGAATAATAAATATACTTTTCTATACCGCACTCGCTTAGTTTTATGCGTTACAAACGTTTACTCAAAGTTAATATACCCTGACCTTTCAAGTTTAGGGTATAAAAAGAAAAAAGTCCCCCTAACATTATTTGCCCCTATCATTATTCATACTGTTCATCTGATACATTTGACAATGACAAGAATTTCCGCTTGGAAGATGGTGTTAAACTTACCGACGCCATAGACTATCTCTCATTCGATTGCCCACCATAGATTCAAGTTCCAGTGCCTTTCTCCATTTTAGAACCGTTCGTACACCACACAAGGTCATTTCAGATGGAGTTAGTTTCTCGTGTTCCCGGTTTACGACGCTTAAGCTTTCGTTAAAGAAACTGGATGTGCATATGTGAATTGGTGTTAGCCCTTAGATGACATTGTGGGCCAGGTTCTGTTGGAATGAACATGATACAGCCTGCCATACATATCTCTGCAGAGCTTTGAACTCATTCTAACCGCTTGATCGTTAATCCCTCTTGAATTTTCAACCACGACACTATAGACGCATTTGATTGTTTGGGTCTTACGATCAACATCTAGATATTGTATAATGGTACATGTATCGTAGGACTGATTCCCAAGTGTATGCCGTAAGTTCTTCTACAGGTCCACAAAAAAGCTGTGAATCTACTAATAATGCGGTCTATGTAAAGGTTACAGTACAATTTTCCATCCAGCGCTGTCCAGCTGTCCAAGCTATTTTGCTGAGTTGGAGAAATAAACGTTCTCACCAAAAAGTTCAGGTCAAGTAAGATTAAGCTTTCGGCGTAAAAGTTTTGTCTTGTCTCGTTTTGTAAAACGCTTTCGTTTGACCATCATCACTGTACATTTTTCAGGGCTGCTTGTAGAACGTCAAACACTGTACCTTTAAATTTTCTCCGTGAGATGACTGCTACGTCATCGACATACCCAACCACATCCACCCCAAGTTTCTTTGAGTTCAACTAGGAGAATATCTACAACTAGGGACCAAAGCAAAGTTGATAGGATGTCTCCTTGCGGGCATCCTCTGGTTTTAGTTGCTTTAAGGGAAAAATTATCTAAACAAGTCTGAATAACTCCACTGCTAAGTGTCGTCAGAATCCACCTGTTTGTGAATTGTGGCATATTAAGGTTGTTAAGGGTCCTTCTAGTGGGCTCATATTGAAAGCTTCTTTGATATCAAGCAAAGCGACAATATAGTTTTCCTTGTAGGCAATAGATTTTTCAATTGTGCTAACGAGGTCATTTAGTGCTTACTCTGTAGCAATGTTTACCCGCCTGGTAGCAATGTTTTGGCATTCATTGGCAAGGCATGCTCAATGATTTTCTCTATACTTTTCAGTATGAAGGACATTAGACTGAGAGGTTTGTAAGAAACGAAATTTAGCTATCTCTTATCTGCAAGATCCAAGTACATAGCCATATGCCAAACATTAAATGTTCTTAACCTTGTTGCAAAAGTGCTGGAGCGATATCATATCCACTAGCAGATTTGGAGGGTTTGAAAGAGACCATTGCCCAATTTACTACTAATAAATTGCATATTTGCTCAGAGGTTATATAATCCACTCTTCTTGACAGATTTGTCTGTTCGTAGTGGTAAGATGGTTTGAATAGGTGTCGTTCTGAATAACGGAAAGCCCGTAAAGTGAGTGTTAAGAAGGAGTTATAGGTTTTAGTTCTTGGTTTTTGTCTGGTCATCATTCTCAACTAATGGACTACTCAAGAATTATGGTCTGACAGTTGTCCAGATCTTCTGAAGGAAAATCCTTGATGGAAATACAGAAGTTTCTGAATGAGTTATTTTTATCCTTTTTGGTTTGCTTATTGTAAGTGGTGAGAGATCGGAAGTATAGTAACTTTCTTTCTTAAGTATTTTATAATTAAGATACTAGTATAGAAGCCCGTCATAAGACGTGTCGTATTCAAAATAATTATGTAGCAGACGACATGACATTTTTCATTCACCTCAAATGTTGTTTTGTTCCAGTCGTAGTCAATGTGTCTTACTGATAAATATCATATAAATTTTGTGTGCATACTTTAGGCTAACAATTTGTTCATATAAAAACACTGTAATAGCGGAACAGGTCCAGGTCTAGGCTAACATGTTCAGCCTATACATAGCAAGTAATACAATTTCTATTTACAAATTTTATGACTTATAAATTAAAATTCTTTAATTTTCAATTAAAATTTAAAAACTGTAAGAATTATTTTGTTCAAAATAATTTTGTTATTAAACACTTTATATGTTTTTGATATTTTCTTTTTTTTTTTAATAAAGAACAAAAAATTAGAAAAATCTACACAGATTTTGAGCCCAACATTGACTGGATGCAGCCCTGCTTTGAATCTACAAAAATCAAAACAAAACAAAAATTCAGTGCAAAATTTAATTGATTTTAGCGTAGGTTTTTTTCAGTCTGTGTCAAAATCAAGTGCAGTAGCCGGTGCGCATTGACCAACAGACAGGCGGTTGTTGAACGCTCCACATTCAAGCTTTGGCTGCTAACTGACGAACAAATAATATAATTTAAGCACGCTGCTGTTTGTGGCAGGCATGTAGCGCCATGTTTTTTGAATTAGTGTGGGAGGTGGACCAATCGACAGCTCGTAAGTTTTATGTATAAAAAGCTAAATAACAAAAAAACTGCTGAAATAATGTTGGCTTAAAACTAAGCAAACTTTAGTGCAATAATGTTGGCTTTTTTGCATAAAATCTGACAAATTAAACAATAAGTTTGATTTTTAAGCAAAAAAAAAATTAAATCTACTCTTAAATATAAATAAATGTATACTTTTTTATCACATCAGCTTGTAAGAACATGAATTTTTCAAAGACATTTACTTTAAAATGACAGTTCATCACTTCAACAACTACCTGTAGGCAAAACTTATTAAAGAACACAAGTTGATGTTGGCGAACGAAAAGAAGAAGCAGCTGTTGATGAGGCAACAGTGAAGTAAGTTCATCAATTTCAATTGCTTTTATGACAACACTTTGTATATTCTATGCCCACATCATGACAATTACAGTGAGTTTATTGCAACCAAGCAACAAACAAGAAGCAGCATCTTCTTAACAGCAACACTGAGCTGCAGCATAAACTTAATTATATCAGCAAACAAGAAAAACGCGCATCATCATAATGGCAGCTTCAGAAGATTCTTTGCAGTAGAATCAGTTAAAAAAATATACTTTAAGCTTAGCACAAGTGCAGCCAGGCTGCGTGGCGCTTGTCACATAAAAACTTGCTCTTAACTGAGCACGCGCAACAGCAGCTGTCAGTGCTTAAGTACTGTTGAAAATTATCATTTCAAGTGTCCAATTTAAAGCGCACTTCTGCAAATTTATAATGATTGTCGTGTAATAAAAATAATTGCAGTGTTTCATAAAAGTCATGAGCATTCACGCTGAACAGGTAGGTGTTCTAAATGACAGCTTAATATGGCTCTGCATATGTATATTTTTAACGATAAAAGTTTAGTTTTATTATATTGCTGCATAAGCAAACTTCAAAAGTAGACATTAAATTAGGATTAGATAATTTTTAGTTAGACCATAGTTTTTAAACAAAAGACTTAAGAACCAAACTTGCTTTGCTGGCATTTATTTCAGGTTTGTTTCTTAAGTCTTTTCTATTGGTTTTATTTAGCTTCTATCAAAGCTTTTCATTAAGATGTAATAAATTTAAACAAAAAATATTTTAAAGTTTTATATAAGGACATGGTAAGCGTATTTTTTTTTTAAATAAAAGCTATATACAAAGTACTTAAAGCAAACTTCAACTCAGGCTTCAACTTCCCTCTATATAAGAAAATTTAAATATTTTTGAATGATAAACCTCTAAAAATTGTGCAAAAAATTTAATAAAGTAATCTACTAGTTATAAAACATTTAACATAAACAATTAATTAATTTGGCTTAAATTGAAGATATTTTAAAAAATTTAAATCTTGACTACATGATTTGATTTGCAATTTTGCAAAATTTTCAAAAACTTCATTAAATTTGCTGTGACACACTTTTAATTTTTTTTTTTTTTTTCTTAATTTTATTTTAGCAACATCCTATTAACATTTTAAGCTGTTATGTTGCAATTACTCTGCAACGATTAGTAACATCTTAGCGTCTATTTTTGAAACTGTTGCCCAACAACGTTTGTGTTACATAAACCAACCATCGAACTTTAATCAGTTAGATTTTAATTAATTTCGTCACAACTTGCTTAAATAGTAACTATTTAATTATAGTTGTAGGTATAAAAATTTAAGAGCGATTAAGTCTTCTGCTTGCTGTCATCTTCTGCACGTAACTTTAAGCAACCGAGCAATTTAAGCTGACGCATTAATTTGTCATGTCTAACGCGACCAACGCCACTTTGAGGGTTCCTTTTGCTAGTTGTTTTCATAAAACCTCACATTTGTTTTATTAATTGCTTTATTTTGTCAAAATTTTGCAACATTTGTTCAAACAAACAAAAAAAAAGTAGTTTAAATTACATCTTAAACAACCTCCTATACAATATTACATAAGATATCATTTTTGATCATATATTTTATTAATATTAATCGTTAAATAAATTTTTTGTTTGAACTGGAATGGTTCAGATGAATAAAATGTCAATCAGCTGATTTCTTACAACAAAATACTATTTTTCTTCAATAAAAATTTCTGTGGAAGCGGTAAGATTTTGGATAACCTACCCTACCTTACTTTTGCTTGAAAATCCAGCAAGCCAGGAATATACAAAAGTTTGTAACCATTTTTATATACATTTCTTGTGTAAGTCGCACTTTTCTACAGGTAGATGGCAGCATTTACAAAATTCACAATTCAAAAACATGGCTATGGACTTATATTATCATGATGATTTGTCCATTCTGAGACTTCTTGTGGCGCATACTGTTGGAAGACAGTGAGAAAGATAGTAAGATGGCCGAAAAGTCAAGGTTTTGATGCTCAAATTCGGCCTTGGAACCATTTGAACTTAACAAGCTAAAGGAGATAGAAGCAGGAAGCTGCAAGTGCATCACTGCATAGAAGAGGATCGACAACTTGATGCTGTGTATGTCCGAGTGGAACGTAGGCGTGACTCTAATACAGGAATCTTGACTGATTGTCAACACAAATAGTCTAACATGCGCAGGATATTCTTGATTCTTGGTTGGGACGCAAACCATCATCACTGACAGTGATGCGAGTAGTACCGACATCATTTAAAGGGATAAATCTAGCTTTGAATTTATTCTTTCCACAGATCTTATGCTATGACTAGGTTCTATAGGATTCTATGCCTGTTGATTAGGTTTTCAATTCCTATTGATTTGTTTACAAGAGATAATTGATAAAACTTAAGTGAGTAATAGGGAACAGGTCACAGTTGGTAACTGATACACTGAGAAAAAAAACATACTTTAAAATTAAACAAAAAATTTTGAAATAGAAATTTAACGCCATTGCGTTTCTACAAAACAAAAATTAAAATAAGTGTGTGTAATTTTCAGCTACCTATTAACTTCTTTGTTTTTTTTATTTTCTCTCATTATTTCTTTTTGAAAAAACAAACAAAAATTTGAATACAATGAAAATTTTTGAATTTTTTGAATTGGTTTGAAAAATATCGAACATACGATAAAATAAGAACTAATTAATTAAATATTAAAATATATCAAATGTAAAATTCATCGAATGGAGTTAACATTCGGAGGTCCCGAGGCTAGCTGTCTGTGCATCTGATGTTAAAAACTCGGTAAAGCTAAAAAAAAAACTCGCGTGTAGCAACGTACACGTGGCAGAAGTGAAACTTCTTTAACAGTAAGAAATAAGAGAGATTTTAGTGTGAAATAGAGAGAGAAAGTATCTGAAAAGAAATTCAATCAATACGAAATGGAATAATAATTTGTTGATTCAATATTTGCATTCAGGGACCGTACCGAATATGGTTTTTGTCGAAAGTGTCACATATTAACTTTCAGCTCTTAATTTTAATTTTTTCCGACAAAAATAACAGTTTTTTGTGCCTTATAGTTTTTTTGGGCAAAAATAACAGTTATTTTCTGCCGTTTATTTTTCGGTCAAAAATATCTGGTAATTTATATTTGTTCAAGTCATTTTACCGATAAAAAAATGTTGATATTATTATTTTCATCTCATCGGAGAGGCATTTTACACATGGTGTCAACAGTTCAATCTGTCAAGTGGCTTTTAAGAAAACACAAATTGCTTGATATTTTTGACCGAAAAAATTAAAGTCACAAAATAACTGCTATTTTTGACCGTTAAAATAAAAGTCAAAAGTAACCTTCATTTTTCCTCGAAATATACTAGGCAAGAAATTAACTTTTAAAGAATCAGTGAGGCTGAGGACATTTGTCACATAATGGTATATTTGAAAAAGTCTTTCGACAATTTTTTTTCATTTGAAAATTGTAAAATAATAGTTATTTTCGGTACTTGTTTAGTTCAGTTGGTGTTTTAGTTGCTTTCGAATGTCTTCTCAACATTGTTACTTTTTGAATGCTGGATTGCATTTGCATAGTACTCAAATCTTGTTCATTATTACCTCCTGCTTCCTGATCATAATAATTGCTATGTTGATAGAGGGCCTCATAAAGCAGCTAACGTTGATTGTTGAGTTCATCAACTTGGTTGGCTTTCAACTTTTGTTGAGATGCATCAGTGTGTTTTTTGGGGATTGGTTCTTTGTAGATTCACCAAAATACACTGATGTTTCGTAAAAACGCATTTTGAAACTTAGCCGTTGTTTCAATCACCTTACCTTCATCATTATTTGCAGACCCAGCTGCGGCTGTATTCTTAAGAGCTCTAATTCGCTCTCTATGTTCACGAACGCGTTTGGCTCCTGTTTTAGCTATTTTGCTATTTTTTTTTTGCGTGCATACTTGCAGGATGAAAATTAATGTTACGGTTATGTTAATAATGTAATGTTAATGTTAATGTTAATTATGTTATTTTCAGTATGTTACGCGTTTTAATTACATTTTGTTTGACAAATTATCATGTGCCTACGTGGCGTAAAGATATGGGTTCCGGCTCATAAGCAACGATGATCGGGGTTCAATTCTCAGCAGCGGCAGTAATTTTTTTTGATTTTCATATGAATTGAAAACGTTAGCCTAGCGTCACGAAAAAGGACCTTGAAATTTCACTCGCCGCCAAAGAAGTTTCACTTCAAAAATGGCATCGAAAATATGCTTTAAAATATTTGTTTTAAATTTTAAAATTTTTGTTTTAGATTTGTTTTTCATAACAAAAACATTGTTTCAAAAACAAAAACTTTTGTGTTGTATTTAAATTTAAATACAGTTGTGTTTAATTTTAATGAATTTGTTTCAAGCTCTATTTCAAAAACAAATTCGTTAGATATGAACACAATTTCATTTAATTTTAACACATTTTTCTCTCAGTGTAGGTATGACGAAAGAAGACAATTTTCGGCCTTTAAGATTCTCTTTGCCATCAATTTCGACCCTCATATGAGGTGCTCAGAAGCAAATTGGTGCAACCCACAAACGATTTTTTCCGATATTATGCTACCAGACACCTTTACTGAGATTAAATGTTGCAAAAATCAGCTCTTCCTTAAGACGTTGACATTATTGGGAGTACAGTAGAGACTGGCAAAAGTTAAGACTCGCACAAGTTAACTCTACGGAAAAGTTCACCAGGCTTCAGCCACCACAGGAGACTTTAAAAAGTTAACTTTTGCGTTAACTTTTCCGAGCTCCTTTTTGTTTATTTTTTTTTTTATCTACCATCAATTTTCACTCTCTGGATTTTCGCAAGAAAGAGTAAAATAAAGTATTCAATTCACGAATTATTGCAAAAGCACGATCTTCGCACGGCAATCATGCCATCAGAACTCGTGGGAATGAGTGCCCACAAAGTGTTTTCCAAAAAGCCTGGCTCAAACTGCTAAACTGGGTTGAATGGTTGAATTTCAGTATGAAGACGTAGATGATATCCCTTTACCAGTACTGTTTCAGAATTGTTATAGTCGAAGGGGCACAACAACTATTTACCGGACTCACACCTGATTATACTCTATCAACAGAAGGAATAAGTGCAGACAGAAGAATAAGATATACTCGATAAACATGGAATCACCACAGATGATTCAGATGATGGCAATGTTACTGAAAATCCAGACTTTTGTTTCATACAATGATGCTAAATGTACAGTAAATACATTGATCAAATGTTATGAGTACAATGATAAGTTCTCAAATAGACATCTTGCACAGCTTCTCGAGCTACTATCGGATATAGTATAATCGCATTTTGATAAACTGTTCAACCAAAATAAAGTTACAGATTATTTCACTGGTACAAAGATTAATTGTCCTTAAAAAGTTAACAATTCACAAAAGTTGACAGAGCCATAACAAACAGATTAACTTTTGTGAGTCTCTACCGTATTATAGTAAATATTTTCACTTTGCCATTTAAAAACAAAATTAATTTTTGAAATAAGAAGTGGTCCAAGCAAAAAAATTTGTAATTCAATTCAAAAGAGACTTCGATTTTACGTAGATATGAAACAATTTGGCAATTTTTAAGGTGGTTTTGCTGTTTCTTTAGTGCGACTAAAAATTCATTATTTTTTAAATCAATTTTTCTTCATTACGAAACCGTTTTCAAGAAATTCCGTCCCAGCTATCAAAATCGCAAGCCTACCAATGCAAATTGATAAGCATTTGAACCTTAAAAAAAGAAGAATAGTTAGAAAATTTCACAGGGCGCCCATTTTAAACAAACTTGATCAAACTGGAAACACCATAGATTCATAACAAATGCCAAAATGAGAGGTGAAACGTCGCCTTAATAAAACAATAGTGTATACGCATGTACACCATTATTTTTTATTACATAATAAGAATCTACATAACTGATTCTATATGTGGTCAAAATTTGGTGAAATTCTACTTCCACAAAGTGGGTCAAAAGATCAATTGAAATATTAGCGTATAATTGCGTGATTGAAATTTTTCATTAATAATTGTGTAAGTGCTGGTATGGTGTTTTGTTTAGTTGTTACTCTAAATATAATTTCAAAGAAAAATAGTGTATAAAAAGCATACACTATTTTTATTATTCAAAACAATCCATTTTCATAACAAAATAAAAGCGAAAAACGACGTATATTGATATACACTATTTTTTAACAATATATTATTTCGAGTCAATCCGTATGACACTTATTCACTATTTTATATATCACACAACATTTCTCTGTGTGTTCTACGGTTGACGTAAATAATACCTTAAAATCAGTTTACATTGTTATTGCATAGTAACCTTATATCTATCATTCTTATTTTTGTGTATTGAATAGAAAAAAATAAGAAATCAGTTGTATTTGAACAATCGACTAAATAGGTCTTTAAACAATTAAATAAAATAAAATTATTACTAATATACTTAATTGACTGGGCAATTGTGGTTTTGCTAGTGTGTTATTGTGAAAAGTTCGTGAAAATAATGGATCTATCAAGTCATGGTGAGTATTTACTGTGAAACGATAACAAGTGTGTGCCGTATTATGACTAAGTAACTGGAATTTCGACAGATTTTGGTTATGTTCGTGCTCCTGGTACGACGCACGAAGACGATTTCTCCACAGGATCTTCGGATGATTATGTTCCGGAAACAGATGAAGAGGCACAAACAGATGCTGAGTCGAAATCAGAGGAATTGGACACAGTCACTTCGGCACGGGAAGAGAACCCTGAAATAGACCAAGACATGGAGGGTCTGATTGCAGACGTCACCAATAACGAGGAGTTAGAGCTCAAGACACCAACTCGGAAGAGGAAGGTAATATCCGGACGGAACGACTTTGGTTATTTAAGATTAGTGACATAAATTTACTTAACGGTTATATTTAATGTTACAGACGGAGACGCATGCATGGATGCAAAATATTCGGAAGAAGAAAAGGCAGTCAGGAAAAGCTTACGTGACCAAAAGGGGGAAATTGATTAAGGAGCGACTGCCAAAATCAGTGAATTGCAAGTGTCGGCACAAATGCATTGAGCAAATTAACAATGAAGAACGTATTGCGATCAATGCCGAGTTTTGAGAACTTTCTGACTACGCAAAACAACAGTTGTACTTAAGCCAGTGCATACAAATAAAGAAATGCAAGAGGGATATTGTTGCCGGCTCCCGAAGAGACAAGACTCTAACATACACTCTGAGGTCTAAGCAAGTATGCAAGCAGTTTTTTATGAAAACACTGAATATATCTGATGGAGCTATTTCGGTTTTCATAAAGAAAAGTGAATGTCATGAAGTTATAGATAAACGTGGACACCATGGTTGTCATCAAAAAATGGATGAAGAAACTAAAAGAATCATTAAAGAGCATATTGAATCCTTTGCGGCCGTGGAGAGCCACTACACTCGCTCGTCATCAAAACGGTTATATCTTGCTTCTAATTTAAACATTTCAAAAATGTTTCAACTCTTTAATGAAAAGCATGAAGGCAATTCCATTAAGTAAAGTATGTACAGGCGTATTTCCTGCAACGAATATAATTATTTTTTTCATAAGCCGAAGAAGGATACATGCTACACATGCGAACGATATCGTAACTCTGATGACAAGAAGATTTTGGAGGAAGCGTACAATGAACATATTAAAAATAAGAAGATGGCTAGGGAAGAAAAGGAGGCTGATAAAGAAGAGGCAAAAATTAATAACAAATTGAGAGTATTTACTTTTGACTTACAATCTGTTTTGACAACTCCATGCAGCAATGTAAGCTCATTGTATTATTCAAGGAAGTTTGCTAGCTTTAATAATACTTTTTTCGATCTTGCGTCGAAGGAAGGCTACTGTTTCTTGTGGGATGAAAGGCAGGGACAAAGAGGTTCGGACGAGATTGGGACCTCAATTATCAAAATGTTGAGCTCATTTGACGAAAATGTAACGGATGTAATTATGTATTCTGATTGTTGTGGTGGGCAGAATAGGAATCGTTATATTGCAGCACTGCTATTTTACGTAATTCGTAAGTTGAATTTAAATACGGTCACGTTAAAGTATTTAGAGAGCGGCCACACACAAATGGAGGCGGATTGTATGCACTCGACAATTGAACGGGCCAAACGAAATATATCCATTTACTCTCCCGAGGAATGGCCAACGATTTTGCGATTGGCCCGAAGAAAACAACCATACATTGTGAAAAGAATGTCCTGGTACGAAATTTATGATCTCAAGGAATGGTTCAGCAGATTGGGGCACAATTTGAAAACTAATAACGAAAACAGGTCAGTGAATTGGTTGAAGATTAAGCAAATTAAAGTGGAGAAAGTTAATCCTAATTTGCTGCTCTACAAAGAGAATTGGGACTCCGAGTGGCAAACAATTGACATTATGCAACGTAAGAGGAAGAAATCAACCACTTATAGCTGTGATACCCGAAATTTGTGTTCTAAATTTAAGCAACAGCTTACTATATCTTCCTTAAAGTACAAGGATCTTAAGGGGCTGTGTACCAAAAATGTCATTCCCAAAGAATTTCATTATTTTTATATTAATCTACAACACAGTGGAAATAAAAATTGCTTGGATGAGCCTGATGTGGAGGAGGATATTTCCGTAGATGAATATTGATGAATATTGCATTTTATTCATGTATTTTTTAATTAATTAAAACTGCAAAAATTTTATTTCAAAACAATTAACAACGTGTCATTGCAATACCAAAAAATGACTGTGAATTATGAATAAAATGGATTGTTAAGCACGAATGCTTTGTTTTACTGCATGAACATTCGACAGACAATTTAAATGTATTTCGTGATAAATGGTGTAAAGGATTCAAATAAAATAGTGTATAATGATTTTCATACATATTATAAAACAAATAAAATAGCCTAAGTGACATCATGGTACTTTGAATCCCATTAAGTTGCAAATAAAGCACTTTTAGATTAATCGAATATCATCTACTAGTAGCCTGATTATTCCTCCACATATTGAAATGATCACAACTTGCAAACATCGATTATTTTCTCAAAAATTGACTGGTTTCCCAGATGTCTAATAGCACAAAAACTTTAAACTCTATTATCTCGAAACGCCAAAAAAATTATACACTATTGTTTTATAAGGCGACGAAACATGCTCCGATCTTCGTTTTGTAAAAAACGGAAACTGTAGTAGGTACGACGAAAAAAGTTTAAAAATTTTTTGTAAAAATGAAAATTTCAAAATGAAAATATATAAAAAGTTTTTAAAGTTTCAATAAATCACAAAACAAAAAATGCCTAAAAATATTCTATGAAATTTTTCAAAAAATCAAGCGTTCCGCCCTCACATTTTACGGAATTATGTTATAGTAATAATAATAATAATAATAATAAAATAGGCGAATTTTAAAAAACATCAAACTTTCGCTTAAAAAAATATGTTGGTTTTGCAGGAAGAACCGTTGGTTTTGCTACGCTACAATTATATTTTTTATCCAATCAAAAAATCCAATCAAAAATCTGAGCGGTCAGTGTGAAGCTAAGCAAATACAAAATATGCTTAAATAAAGAAAAAAATCAAGTATACCGAGCAAATTTGTTATTCTAGAAATACATAATTTTATCTTATGTGCTTTAGAAAGCATCTGTCATGGGCTGTTGAATCTCCCCTGCTGGTAACTGAAAGTGTTATGCTTGCCGTGTGTTAATATAAATAGAAAAATACATAAGATATTTTAAGGTTCCGTCAGGATATATACACCATTTTTAATACTTTCAGACCATTCTACTATTCTAGGATATGAATATCTATTTTTTTAAAAATAATCTTTATAATAATATAATATATATAATAAAATAATCTTTATTTCTACAAAACTTCTTGTATCAAGTTTTTGAAGTTTTGGCTTTATAATGATCAGATTAGTCGGTCAGGATTAACCTTTTGATATATTTTTCCTACACTGAGAATAAAAACATACTTTAAAATTAAACAAAAATTTTTAAAATATAAATTTAACGCCTTTGCGTTTCTACAAAACAAAATTTAAAACAATTGTGTTTAAATTTCAACTATACACTCCTTTTAATTTTTTTTCATTCATTATTTCTTTGAAACTTTCTTTGACATTTTTTGAATTTTGAATTTTCATTGGTTTGAAAAATATCGAACATAAAATAAAATAAAAACTAATTCAGTTTTTCAATATTGAAATATTTAAAATGCAAACTTCATTGAAAAGAGTTAAGATTTGGTATTCGGAGGGTCCCAAGGGTCGCTGATTACGAATCTGTCATCAAAAACTCGGAAAAAATTAAAAAATGGCATCGAAAAAATTATGCTTTAAAACATTTGTTTCAAATTTAAAAATTTTTGTTTTAAATTTGTTTTCTTATTTAAGAACATTGTTTTAAAAAAAAAACCCTTGTTTTAAATTTAACTTTAAAAACAGTTGTGTTTAATTTAAATGAATTTGTTTCAAGCTCTATTTCAAAAACAAATTCGTTTAAAATGAACACAATTTCATTTAATTTTAACACATATTTCCCTCAGTGTAAATTCCAGAAATTTATGATCTAATTAATTAACTTATGTCTAAAAGCTAGATGATTTAAATAATTTTTAAATTCAACGGTAGTCAGAATTAGTTTAGATACAAAAAATGAACAATATCTCAATAACATAAATAAATATTATTGCTAGCATTATGATTTCAGCAATTCTACGGCAAAGAACATGTATATCTTCTTATACAATTAAATCAACATTTTAAACTAATCAAATAAAACATTTATAATGACGCACTTTATATGCCAACTGATCTGAGTTTAATTTGTGATTCAACAATAACAGCAACAACACAGTTGTCTCGTATTATGCCGTGCAATGTTTCTCCACTTCTAAGCCTTGAGTTCTATTTGACGCGTATTTAGACCAAATAATATGTTAATCAATACATTTGGTCAATATCAATTTGGCACGCTGTGTGGTGCTGCTGCTGATGCCAACAGAACATGATCTGACTTTTTGAATCTGTTGTAATTTGTTATCGATACCCATCTGCGTAACATGCAGCAGCACCAACAGCAGCAGCAGCAGCACTTTGTGGTTAATCAATGATGGCGCGCTGCTGCTGGTCAATCTTTGAGCTGAAAATTAATTGGAGCGCTTCAGATGCTCTTCAGATGCTCTGTTATGTGGCATTGATGTTTGGCCAAATGATGAACTGCGAAATATGACTAGCATTTGCAGCGATTAAATGGCAAAAATAAAAAAAAAACAAAATATATATATTAAAAAAAATTAAAAGCCATCACAGCATATTGCTTGCTACATTTTTCTATAACTTAAGAACTTGAGTTGTACAACCGTAGTGGTGGGGGTCTAATGGGGAAAACCAGTTGTTAAGCAATATAAGTAAAACTTAATTTGATTGTATTTGTCAAAGTTAACCATGCAATTTCCATGACGTAAATGAGTAGAAATGTTATTAAACTGCAAATGCCAGCAATTAAAACGATAACTCAATCATTGAATGCGTTATGAGCTGGCAGCAGTTGCTGAGCCATGCTAAGCTTAAATCGAATATGAACACATACAAAAAAAAAAAAAAAAAACAAATAAAATTGCTGAATGACTGCCGCCAAAGAAAGCCTATTAAAAAGTATGAAAGATATGATTGCTATTTAGTAAATGAGACTTTCAAAGAAATAGCATTAAAAAGAGTAGCGGTTGTTTTTAACTGCCATCAATAATTAGCTTAAAGCCACATATAATTTGACATCCGAACATAAAGCTTAACCATCTATCAAGTGGTTACACAAAAAAAATTTTCAATTTTTTTTTTTTCATTAATATTTTTAAATATAAAAAATTTTTGTTGCATTATTAAAATTGCTGATATGACGTGCCATTAATTGCTGTTATAAAAGTCGAGTTAAAACCTACGATTGCCGCTAGGCGTACAAGGCTTAAAAAAGTTATTCAATATTGAATAAATAATACAATTTTTTACCAGCTTAATCATACTTGAACTGGTAACAAATTTGTTTTTGTTGTTATTTCTGGTATTAATGTGGTTTTATTTTGTCTTTTTATTTTACACAATCATATTAAAAGTTCAAAAATTCAGGCCGAGCATAAGATAATGATACACATTTTTTTGATAATTTCGAAGGCTGAATTAATCGATAACATAAATCAGCGGTAATTGACAGATCAAAAGTTAGAACAAAAATTAGCTAAATATTTGAAGAATATGAGACATAAAGACACTCCCCTAAGCCACTCTATGGCGAGGCCAAGAATTTGGCAAATGCTTTTTTCTACTTTTTCTTAGAGCTGAATATTAAAAAATAAATACTTTTTATTAAGTTATAAAAAGCTTATTATGCAATTTTTTTTAAATCATAATTTTTAATGCTCACAAAAAAATTATTTCTTACAAAGTTTTGGCATATTTTGAGCCTTTTATTGAGCAGATGCCTTCGTTTGTTTGAAACCGTGCCTTTTCGTCTTAATTATTATTGTTGCTTTTCAAATGTAGAGCAATAAAACTCGTCTTTAAACGAAACTAATTAAGGTGTGATCAACTTATTAAGACGATTTAGTAGACAGTTGTTGTTGTAATTAGTTTTCGCCAGTCGCAAGTCAGTCGGCCACGTTTGATATACCATGTTATGTAATATTAATTCGAAAAAAAAAATCGCAACATTCGTGATTTATATCAATAAAAGCAAAATACATCTTTCTTACATTCACTTGTTTCATTATAAAGCAAAAAATTTTAAAAAACTGCTCATTTGTTCAAATGAGACAACAAAAGACTTAAGAAACGAACTTTCTCCTTTGTCAGCAAGCAAAATAGCAAGTTTGTTTCTTAAGTCTTTCATTTCAAAATCAATGCATGTCAGAAAATAAAGCGCTGTCTTTTGATATTGTTAATTATTTGCAATTTGTTAACAAAAAATTATAAATAGCATGGAATGGAAAAATTAAAAATAATACTTACTAATAATAACATACATACATATTTAAAAGAGTTTCAAAAATTTTAACTGATAAAATAAATCTATGAAATGATTTAGAAAATACATTAGTTTATAGTGTGATACTTATGTATGTATATGTGTAGGTATTTGTATTTGAATATATGTATGCTTGTTGATATATGGACGTTAGTGTCGGAGTCTGTAAAGCAAATACCTGCAGAAACTACTTCGAAATCGATTTCGTACGCAAGGATTAAAATTTTCTTACACAATTAAATTTCAAAATCATTGAGTTAGATATTATATATATAATTGAGTAACATCTTTTATATTAATAAAGAATTATATTCATAGCTTGAGACATAAATGCTTCATTTACCCACACCCAGGGAAAAATGAGGCAAAATTTTTCAACACGGCTCCTGTCAATCTAACATGATAATTTTTACTCGCAAAACAACAACAATTTTTAAAGATTAACACTGTATTATGCAGTGTTAAAAAATAACATGAGTAAAGTGTTGATTTGCTCATTGCATCAAAAGAAAAGACAGTGAGAATAATGTTGCTGTTGAGCGAATTAAGTGACAAAATGCCCCTTTTCTGAATGTTCTGTTCAGCAGAAGCCATTTTATGTGATTTTGCGCTCTGCACAAACGTTCATTTAACAGACTTGAATTATTATGTAAAGTGTTAATTATTAACATGACTGATCGTGTTGAATTTCAATAACATGATTTAGTGTTAAAAAAGTGTTATTTTTACACGATTTTTTTTTCTGGGTGCAAAAAAGAAACTAAATTAATGCAAATTTAACTAATTAATTAAATTTAACATAATTCTTAAATGGTTCAGCTTGTGTCATTCATTACTCCACTTATTGCCGGTTTATCTGCTTTGTCTTTTCCTTCCAAGTTCTCTCCGGGGGAACCAGAAGAGAATGACACTGTGGGTATAACATACACTGTTCAGATCCTATTTACAGTTTAGTACTGTTGGAGCTTTGGTAGCTCTGGCTATTCACTTGACTTTCTGCTAAAATTATTGCCCTGTTAGGGTTTATTCTACAAAAACAAGCACATGTTAATATTTTTTATTAGAAAAATAATCAATGAAAAGATGAAAAATTTATATTCTAAATTCTATACAAAGGTTTTTAATTGATTAGAAAATTCTTAATAAGAACGGTTTCTATTTAATTATGGTCATAAAGCAATAATAAGAAGCCCTGAAAATTGCATTTTTTATAATTATGAGCTAATTTAATTTTTAAAAAACTTATTCAAGTGTGAGTGCCATTGGCAAAGTAGTTTTGAAGATAGTAAATGAGTTCCAAGTTTTATGTTAAAGTTTGTTTAAATTTAATGTTATTTCAAAAAAAGTATTCTAGATGCAATCGCATCTTGATATTATTATATTCCTGTGTATGTAAGGACCACCCTAAGTATAACTGTAGTATCATGTAAAACACACTAAAGCAAAAGTGTGTTACAGAAAAAAAGAAGAATATAATACCTTTCCAACAATAACAATTCCACGTAAATCTAATAAAAAATGTGTCTTTTATAGGGGTTTTAAGAAAATTTATTTTTTAAAATATCTACAAATTAAATTTTTGGTGGTTAATAAGTTATAATGAAACAAAATTTTTTAGAATTTTTTTATGTCAAAATGTTGGTATGAGTAAGAAATTTAACATTTTAGCAGATGTGGGTATGCGTTCTGTGAAAAATAAAAAGTTAAAAGCAAAAAACATGTTTTTTTACTAAAAAGGACCTTCAGGAGAATCAAAATTGCTTCGGCGGTTTTTCTCCGATTTGAAAAAAAAGTATGCAGGAATCATTTTAATGAGTTTCTCTAACTTTTGAGACCCCTACCGATTGACATTTTTTTTATCCATATAAGATTGATAAGGCCTAATATATAAATTATAAAAAAAATCACAAATAAAAATTGTTTTCATTAATTAATTATTTTTCAAGAACTGTTAGACTTATTTAGAAAATAACTACAGATACACAGAGCTTGTGAACGCCTTTTAGTACGTGGATACAAAATTTTCAAAATAAGTTAATTTTTACTACATTTTGTGAAGTAAAACTTCATGTTGCGTGAAGAAATGGATTAATGATTAAAATGTCATATTATCATGAACAACCATTATTGAACTATTTATAATATACCATCAAACTTTAAAAACTTTAAAGAATACGTATTGTTCTTCACACAAAATAAATAACTTAAAAAAAAAAAAGAGTTTCGATAGTATCGAAAGCTCTTCTTGTGTGAAAATAGAGCACACATTTCTTAGAAGTACATACAAAAACCCAATAAAAAATTAGTACAAACACGAACCAAATGAAGCAGCCTGCGAGTCAGTTCATATAAAACAAAAACAATACAAGCAAAAACAACGAAATAAAAACAAAGAAAGCAGCAGGCACAGCATAAGCAGCTGATGATTGATTTTCTTATATAAACATATGCATTTTTCTTATTATATTTTACTATTTTGTGATTTGAATATAATAGTGACAAAATCCAAAATAAGATATTCATTCAGCGCAGGATATATCTGATATTTTAGTATATATATTATCTCTGAACGATGAGTATTAAAGGCTGTAGGTATACCCTAAAGTATTCGTCAAAAAAGTTTCATGGCCTTGAAAAAATTTGTTAAAACAACCTCATACAAACCACGCTGAAAATTTAGCATGTACCAAAATTGGACTAAAAGAAGTGATCAAAAATATACCTGTGATCATTTTTTTATACCCCCACGCGTACTGCGTAAGGGGTATATTAATTTTGTCACGACGTGTGTAACGCCCATAAAGAGGCGTGGTAGGTATAGAAAAGTATATATATTCTTGATCAGCATCACCACCTGAGTTGATTTAGCCATGTCCGTCTGTCTGTCTGTCCATCTGTCTGTCCGTCTGTCTGTCTGTCTGTGGAGACGATTACAGTCATAATTTTAAAGCTATTGTGCTGAAATTCGATATTTAAGCTTTTTTCTAAAAAATCAAGATCAAGTTCGAGAATGGGCTAAATCGGCTGAAAACCACGCCTACCTCCCATACAACCCAAATAATGAAAACTCTATAAAGAGGCTAATATTAAAGTAACAAAACTGAAACTCAGTATTTGTGTGTTTTATGTCAATACTGAAATGTGTTATAAAAATGGGCGTCATCCATCTAAAAAAAGGCCAACCTCCCATACAACTCCAAAATTGAAAACTCTATAAAGAGACTAATATTAAAGAAACAAAACTGAAACTCGGTATTTGTATATTCTATGTCAAAACTTAGGTGTGTTAGAAAAATGGGCGTCATCCACACACTAACACGCCCACCTCCCATATAACCCCAAAATTGAAAATTTTATAAAAAGGCTTATATTTATGCTTTAGGAAAACAATTGATATGTTTGTATTTTAGACACATAAAAATAACAAAATTTTCTAAAATCTCAAGCAAAAAGCTCTCCAATTTAAAATTCTTTAACCCTTAAGAATCGGTCCTGGGGGTATTTTAACTTCGGCCAAGTCGAAGATATACCTTACTAGTTTTAAATAATTTCGAAGATATGCCCGAAGAGCATTGGTTTACATTATTTGGATATTATTTGGAACTATTATTGGAAGTTTTTGACACGCCTTCATACAATAGTTTTTGTTGCAACTGTTGCCGCCAAAGGTAGATTGTTCAGGTTAAATAAAGGGTTGGTTTTCTTGATAATATTTCTTTGGAAAAATTGTTCAGAATATCTCAAGCCAGTGGCGTAGATATGGGGGTGGTCCACGGATTCGGACCCTTCCCCCCCCCCCCCCGAGCCATCAGCCAAATATGAAAGTTCTTGTCAATTGATTCTATTATGTTAAAAGTTATTTTGCGATTTTCGATATTTCGACACTCGATGTTTTAATGACAACTTTGTCAAAACAAAAATTACTGATTTTTATAAAATTTTTTAATAGATACATTGTAACAAACATGAGTTTTTAAATTTTATTAATTGTTTAAGCACATTTTGCAGAGATTTTGGAGAAACTGGACAGACACAAAGTCCAACTTCGCATTTTTCACATGCTGTTCTTCCGTCAACTTTACAACTTTCACCCGCACAATACCTACGATTGGATGGTACTACAAAATGCCCAGTCTGATCATACCGGAGAGTGTGTTGAACACTTCCTGGGTCCTGGGCGTATCTGTGTGAGGACATTGGACCAACTGATTTGGCTTTTGTACCAGTTTTCGTCGAAACTCAAGCTGAGTCATTGTCGGTTCCACTTTTCGAAGAAGCTGCCAAGCATTTTGAACACAAGCATCTATCAGCCAGGTAAAAATACTAGACCACCACTTTTTCCTCTGTATGGGATGCGATATTGTGCTAAATTTTGGTCGAAACGGTCTACTCCGTACATATGTTTTATATATTCTGCACAAGTACGGGGTACACTTATTTTGGCTCCGCTTTCCTTTGAAAAACGCTGCGCCATTGATTTTGGATTTTCAAGTAAGTCGGTAGATAGCATTCCGGACAAACATTATCTGGGATACCAGTTGATTTTGATATTCTGCTCAACAAGCTGTTCAATGTAATCAAGCATTTTTTGGAATGTTAAACCTCTAAAAATGGTAAAATGTATAAATGAAAACAAAATATGTTGTTAAAAAAATTTTAAAACACATAATACATGACTTAAAATGAAAAAAAAGCAGCGAAAATTACAAGAAACGCGAAAAAAAACATGTACCCTAGGCGACCCACGATTACCATATGGTAATGCCCTGAGTAAAATGTAAAAGAAATAATAAAAATAATATTTTTTCGCCAAAACTTAATTTGCACTTCACAGTTTATTTCATTACCTATTGATTGGTGTAATTATAGCTGAAATTGATGGAAAAATAACCAATATATGCATGTTCTTACCGACGCGCCATTTCAGAAAACGGGATTTATTCACTTTTATTTTTGTCTTCTCAATTTGACATACGATATCTTCGCTAATTGAACTTAGAATAACACAAACTTACACTTGATGGCAAGCTACAAATGCTGTGCTTAAAATACCGTTGTTCTTTTGTAGTTTTGTTATGTAGCTTAGGAGTTATTCATGTATATGTAACGACACATTTTGCATTACCATATGGCAATCGTGGGCTCTTTCGGGTTAAGAGCAAAATCTAAGTGAGAGAAACTGAATATCAAGTTCAAAATGAGTCAAATAAATTGTACAAAAACTAAAATATTGATTTGATAGTTCATATTTTGAGTTTGAAATGTGGAAAAGTTGAATAAAAACTACTCCTATCCCCCATCCGAGTACTTATCCTTCAACATATACACATGTACCTCAACACGGCTGTAGGCATTACAAAGGTTTTATTGACAAAGAAATATTGATATTGATAAGAAGTCCGTGGCAAAGCCGTGTACTACTGTAGCAAAAATTTTATTAATGTCAAAAACTTACTTTTGTATACAATTTTATATAAAACAAAAAGAATAGTGAGGTGCAGATGATTCCTGTTTGCCAAATAAGGGTTAAGAAAATAAAATATCTACTTTTATATTTTTATATAATGCTAATAGATATACTCATTAATTAAGCAATAAATAATTATAAACAAATTCATCGTTTGAAAGAAATTCATCAAAATCGTTTAAAACATTTAGTTCTTAACCTACTTCTCTTTCTAATATCAACAATTTGTCAAACAACCCTCGTAAGCACACATAAGCTTGCTCTGATTTTTTTCATCATTTATATGCAAATTATTAACTTGGTCATTTTGACCACGTGCTTTTTTATTCTTGTATAAACAGTCAAAACAAACTTAATAACAATAACTTCAAAACTTTTGGCGGCATCAAAAAAATGTCGAACGTGCGGGAGCAAGCGAGATGGCAAAATTAAGATATTCACTTTCATTCATAAATCGTCAAGCTTACGAACAATGTTTGAATTTTCTACGATAGGGTGTGCTCAGTCGTTGCCAAACGTTTGCAGTGGGTGGAAGTTATACAATATTCTAAGCAAACTAGCTATTCATTCTTATTAAGTTGAAGTGACAAAGAAGAAATAAAAAAAGCGCAGCAAGAAGTAAAAAAAAATTATCAAAGTATTGTATTTGCAATTGAAACAAAAAAAACAAACATTAAATTTGTTATAATTTATGATTGTAGTGAATTAATAAAAAACCAAAAACTTTTATTAAAAATATATTAAAATTTTTAATAAAAAAAATTAGAAAAACTGTGCGTTCTTTATGTTATGTGAAGAGATGGCTCAGCTGAGTGGATTAACTTATGTAGCTATATGTTTACTGTGGTTATCGGCGATTTTAGCTGCACCAACAAATACGGATTTCAAAACCGGTACAAAAGACAATTCCACAAAGAAAATTGGTAAGCAGATAAAAAATTTTCAAATTCCTTTTAAAACTATTGAGGAAAAGAGTATTTTTTCAAAATTTTTAAAGAAAGTTTACAAAAAAATTAAAAAAAATGTTACGCAAATCGATCTATTAAGCCAAGATTTAAAGAGTTATTTACGATATATTTTAATTTTTTAGCATATCATTTAAAATGTTCACTGCTGAGAGCTATATTTTTTCAATTCAAATTATACCAAGATTTTGTACATTCTAACCTAAGTATGTCCCTTCATTCGTAACTAGCATTCTTTAAAATATTTCAGCTCTTATTAACAAGATTTCTTCACTTTTGCCCATTAGATTTTTGTCCTCACTTGCCTTAATTAATAGAGAAAATCTACATATCTATGTAATTATATTGAATAATAAAATTGCAATAAAATCAATTACAGCAAAAAAGCAGAACATATAATTAGTGTAGGTTAAGAATCATGGACGTGCTATAAGTTAAACATCTCAACGCCTTGATCGAAAATTAACATTTCAAATGAGAAGCAGATGCAAAATATTGTGCTGTACCGTATTAATTCAATGAGAAATAAATGCATTTTTTTATTGCTCGTATGAAGCTTATGGCTTTGTTATAATGATTAAGTTGATTTATTTGCTAATTATCATTTGCTGAAACAGCCAATCAATATAACTAAATTAATTGTTCGTCATGTTGAAGCATTTATCTTAGATTTTATGCAGGCGATCTTGATATTAATTGAAGACCTCAATTTGAAAATAGTTTCAATCCTAACGGCTGATTTGTCATCACAGATGCGTAGAGATGACAGCTGCTTAATTGATAGAGCATAAAAGCGTATGTGGCTGAGTTGTACGCAGTGTTGGTTAGCGAATGATTTGTTTACCAAAGTTTTTAGTCTCATTTCTGAATGATAAAAAAGTTTTCTTTATGTTAATATAAATAAATGTTATAAAACTGGCACTGCTATGATAAGCGGTACAGTAAGCCGAATGTATCATGTAAAAATTTACTAAAAAGCATGTTCAAGGTCATAATCCAAAAACAAATTCGACAAAAGTTATCGAGAATCCAATGATGAATGAAGAGATCCAAATCAAACAAGAATCCTAATCAAACTCAAAATCAAAATCAAAATCAAAATCAAAATCAAAATCAAAATCAAAATCAAAATCAAAATCAAAATCAAAATCAAAATCAAAATCAAAATCAAAATCAAAATCAAAATCAAAATCAAAATCAAAATCAAAATCAAAATCAAAATCAAAATCAAAATCAAAATCAAAATCAAAATCAAAATCAAAATCAAAATCAAAATCAAAATCAAAATCAAAATCAAAATCAAAATCAAAATCAAAATCAAAATCAAAATCAAAATCAAAATCAAAATCAAAATCAAAATCAAAATCAAAATCAAAATCAAAATCAAAATCAAAATCAAAATCAAAATCAAAATCAAAATCAAAATCAAAATCAAAATCAAAATCAAAATCAAAATCAAAATCAAAATCAAAATCAAAATCAAAATCAAAATCAAAATCAAAATCAAAATCAAAATCAAAATCAAAATCAAAATCAAAATCAAAATCAAAATCAAAATCAAAATCAAAATCAAAATCAAAATCAAAATCAAAATCAAAATCACAATCAAAATCAAAATCAAAATCAAAATCAAAATCAAAATCAAAATCAAAATCAAAATCAAAATCAAAATCAAAATCAAAATCAAAATCAAAATCAAAATCAAAATCAAAATCAAAATCAAAATCAAAATCAAAATCAAAATCAAAATCAAAATCAAAATCAAAATCAAAATCAAAATCAAAATCAAAATCAAAATCAAAATCAAAATCAAAATCAAAATCAAAATCAAAATCAAAATCAAAATCAAAATCAAAATCAAAATCAAAATCAAAATCAAAATCAAAATCAAAATCAAAATCAAAATCAAAATCAAAATCAAAATCAAAATCAAAATCAAAATCAAAATCAAAATCAAAATCAAAATCAAAATCAAAATCAAAATCAAAATCAAAATCAAAATCAAAATCAAAATCAAAATCAAAATCAAAATCAAAATCAAAATCAAAATCAAAATCAAAATCAAAATCAAAATCAAAATCAAAATCAAAATCAAAATCAAAATCAAAATCAAAATCAAAATCAAAATCAAAATCAAAATCAAAATCAAAATCAAAATCAAAATCGAAATCAAAATCAAAATCGAAATCAAAATCAAAATCAAAATCAAAATCAAAATCAAAATCAAAATCAAAATCAAAATCAAAATCAAAATCAAAATCAAAATCAAAATCAAAATCAAAATCAAAATCAAAATCAAAATCAAAATCAAAATCAAAATCAAAATCAAAATCAAAATCATAATCAAAATCAAAATCAAAATCAAAATCAAAAAAATGAATTTGAATTTGAATTTGAATTTGAATTTGAATTTGAATTTGAATTTGAATTTGAATTTGAATTTGAATTTGAATTTGAATTTGAATTTGAATTTGAATTTGAATTTGAATTTGAATTTGAATTTGAATTTGAATTTGAATTTGAATTTGAATTTGAATTTGAATTTGAATTTGAATTTGAATTTGAATTTGAATTTGAATTTGAATTTGAATTTGAATTTGAATTTGAATTTGAATTTGAATTTGAATTTGAATTTGAATTTGAATTTGAATTTGAATTTGAATTTGAATTTGAATTTGAATTTGAATTTGAATTTGAATTTGAATTTGAATTTGAATTTGAATTTGAATTTGAATTTGAATTTGAATTTGAATTTGAATTTGAATTTGAATTTGAATTTGAATTTGAATTTGAATTTGAATTTGAATTTGAATTTGAATTTGAATTTGAATTTGAATTTGAATTTGAATTTGAATTTGAATTTGAATTTGAATTTGAATTTGAATTTGAATTTGAATTTGAATTTGAATTTGAATTTGAATTTGAATTTGAATTTGAATTTGAATTTGAATTTGAATTTGAATTTGAATTTGAATTTGAATTTGAATTTGAATTTGAATTTGAATTTGAATTTGAATTTGAATTTGAATTTGAATTTGAATTTGAATTTGAATTTGAATTTGAATTTGAATTTGAATTTGAATTTGAATTTGAATTTGAATTTGAATTTGAATTTGAATTTGAATTTGAATTTGAATTTGAATTTGAATTTGAATTTGAATTTGAATTTGAATTTGAATTTGAATTTGAATTTGAATTTGAATTTGAATTTGAATTTGAATTTGAATTTGAATTTGAATTTGAATTTGAATTTGAATTTGAATTTGAATTTGAATTTGAATTTGAATTTGAATTTGAATTTGAATTTGAATTTGAATTTGAATTTGAATTTGAATTTGAATTTTAATTTGAATTTGAATTTGAATTTGAATTTGAATTTGAATTTGAATTTGAATTTGAATTTGAATTTGAATTTGAATTTGAATTTGAATTTGAATTTGAATTTGAATTTGAATTTGAATTTGAATTTGAATTCAAACACTCCAACTCCAACTCCAACTTCAACTTAAATTTTTTTAAAGAGAATGTTAATTTGATTTAAAGATTGAAATCGAAAAAAAGAAAATTGCATTTCCAAATCATGAAATCATTTGATTGAATAAATTTTAAGTGTTCTTCGATTCTTTTGTTATTGCAACACATTCCCAACCTTGAATACATTCATCGACAAATGCGCCCAACCAGCTCTACAGAAAACAATTATTATTTGTTTGTTTTTTCTTTTTATTTCTTATGTTCAATACTTATGGGACGCACCTTAAAATGTGACCTTAACGTGACAAACACGAGCCACATCATTACTCATTAACTTAAGTACAGCGCAATTATAACTAATAGCAATGGTAACCAAACAACAACAACAATCACATAAAAATAAAAGAAACCAATACATAAATATATATAAAATATGTATGTTTTTACAGAACAAAGCTTTAAAACAATAATATAAGAACAACAAATCAACATGCAACAAACATTCAAGCATTCGAGGATGACAGTTTGAGGCACTGAAGGCACATCTGCCAACTGACAGCTCAGAACATGGCATGTAGGTTCTTTTGTGTAAGCTCTGTGCTGTCTGCCACTTCAATGCCAACAAAAAACTTTGCGCATGCCGCAATCAAGTTGATTTGACTGACGAGCATTGCACTGAAGCGTAGCTAGCGTAGAAAAAAAATAGCGTGGAGTGAATAAAGTGAGTTCGGGGTATTGTCTTGAGTCTTAAGTGGGAAAACTTGTGTTGTAAGTAATTTCAAAACACACACTTTTTTAAATTATGCCAAACCTTGTATAGAAAAATATTACCACACAAAAGTCAAATACATAAAAAAAAACAAAGTAATTTGAACTTCTAGACAAAATAATGCCATTAATATGTATGATGTATTGAACATTTATTATTCTAAATGATCATAAGTAAATAAGATTTATTCTTAAATAATAAAATTCACCACGCTTGGCATCTTTGACAACAAAATAATTTTTCATAATTAAGTTTTGAGCAGATGACTTCATCTTTAGAATGGTGTGAGAGATTTAAACAATGCTTTAAGTTACTTAATAATCTAGTGCTACATAGCCATTGTTGGCGTGGTGCTTGCATTGAGTTCTAGTTCCTGATTTGAAATCAGCTGATTGTGTCTAAAGTTGAGCTTTGAGACTGAAATTAAATTTGATTTATGATCTATGGAGTGTTGGAGCAGTTTTTGACCTTTGATAGTTTTTTACTAGCTTTCATTCAAACATAAATTGGAAAATATTAAGATGCATGTGATGGATAATGGAAACTCCCTGTCTCCTCTAGACACTAAACTTGAGGGGTCTATCCGACCTTAAAAATGGAATGTGTGTAAGGTTTGAGTCCCAACATATTATAAACGTCCAATAAAAGCCAAACCAGTCTGGAATACGAACCCCTACTACGTTAAAGACCACCGAAAACGAAAAACAGACAATAATGTACGGATATGCATCTCAAATGACCAGACCCTTTAAAGGGAGGCCTCTGTTGAATTCGCGGAAGCCCTCTTAAAAGTAAAGCCTGACATCATCGCCATGCAGAAGATGCCATCCAAGAAGGCCAGGAAATCAGACTGCGATATACTACTGTGGCAAAAAATACCGGGAAATTTTAGCATTTGAGGATTCCGATAGAATCAATTTTTTACTGTCACTGACATCTGCGCCAAATGTAGCACAGGTTATAAAATTTCTCCATCTTCTATTAGCTAAGTCAAAGTAGTGTCTAAGATTTAACCGCGTTCAAAGGAACTAGAACTGAATCACTGAATTTAAATTGTTTGTGTTGGCTCGACTTATAGTCCGACAAGGCGGAATGAGTTGGCAATATCCAGTTCCTCTGAGTATATACCACTTCAAACTCCGCATTCCATCTTAAACCCATCGGAATAGAAGGTTACATCGAAGATCGCAGCTGGGCCCCCATAGCGCCATTCCACTCTGGTTGGAATCTTGCTAGTGAATTTTTTTGCAATGTTCAAATTTAGAATATCGAAATTGGGAATGTTTCAATTGATTATTGGCTAAATTAAGTAAAATTATAAGCACGCCCTTATCTAATAAAGAAGAAGGATAGTACGTGGCCAAAATCTTCTAAAGAGTCGTTGGTACAACTTCTTGAGACACATTTTCCCGGCTGTAAATATAGATGTGACGAACCCTTCCGAAGGGAGACATTGGTAATATCTCTATGAGCCTCATAAGCCCCATTATCATAAAGGAAAGTGTAATTATATCTTGTGGGCTATAAATACCTTCTCACCCTATAAATTACCAGGCTCGGATACCATGCTACCAGTAAAGCTTAAAAAAAATTAAATAAGTGGTAACATCCTTGCTACTGAAAATATTCTCAAGCTGTTTACGCCTTAATTATATTCCAATTTTATTCCGAAAGTTTTTAGACAGAGTCATAAATCGGCAAAGGACTTTAGACCCATTAGGTTGTCATCATTGGTACTAAAAACACTGGAGAGAATTCTGGGCATTCATATTAGAAATATGCTCGACAAAACCTACCTGAAAGGGAGATGAACGGAGCTTGCTTTGCATGAGGTAATTACTACCATTGAGAGATTTTTACCATTGAGAAATTTCCGTGACGCGCTTACCGAGGTGGGCGTGGTACCACCTGTGAAGAACTGGATTATATTGATACTCAGGACAAGAGCTATTCAGGTTGATCTTGGTAACAGCCAACTTACTAGATACGTAAATAAAGGAATACCCCATGGAGGGGTGATTTTTCCTTTTCTTTGACTCATAGCTATGAACAGAATGCTGAATCTACTTTACAATAAGGGTATCTAGGCAGTGGTATATGCCAAAAACGTGGTCGTTATGGTATCAGGACTATTTCCTTCCATACTCAATAAGGTTATGGAGGGATATTTGGATAAACTCTGTCACTGGGCTGCCGGATGCGGTCTAGGAGAGAATTCTGACAGAGAATACAAGAGAGAACTGATACTGTTTACCCAAAAACCAAAGTAGTTTTGTTAAACATCTGGGAGTTACACTAGATTCGAAATTGAGCTGGAAATCACATATTCAAAAAAAGGGTTAAAAGGCCTGTGTGGTCTTCTACGCCTGTAAAAAAGCGTTCTTACACCGAAAATCCTATCTCATGTCACACGGTGCACTTGTGTGGTGGCCTGCACTAAGTAAAGCATACTACATAAACAAACTTTTCAGAGTTCAGCACTCTGCCCACGTAGGCATAACGAGTGCAAATCTTTAATGCCCTACATATGAGCTGAATGTTCTGATTCACTTGCTTTTCATTAACCTGCATACAAAATACTAACTGCATCGAACAGTGCGATCAGAATAAAGTAGTCTGGGAACTGGAAGGAAAACACATATGGGCATGGAAAAATCCTTAGTCTTATGCCACTGGTACTGGTGATTACCAGCACAGGCTATAACACTACCCAATTAGCAAGGAACGCTCAAAATAAGTGCTTTGCAGTGTAAGCATTCTCAAATTTAAGTAATTTTTCATACTTTTTATTTAACTATTTACTATTTATTATTTATAATTTATTATTTACTATTTATTTAAGTAATAAAACGTACTTGTACATTGCATAGACTACTAAGCAGCTTTCTGATCAAACTTGGAACATTTTCAAATATCTAAATTAGTCGTCCTAATTTGATAAGAATATTTCAAAGCAAAGCTTTTTTAAGAATAAATATTTTCCTTGTTTTATTTATGATTTTAATTTTTTTTAATTTATTTATTTTCTTTTGCTACTATTACGCGTTTGTTCTCAACTTGTACCATCTGATTCGCAGTGAAAAAAACTTTTGTATTAAAATGTTGCCTTTGCCAGGGTTCGATCCCTTGTCTCGCCCATTTATAGTCCGATGCCTTAGCCATTCTGCCATGTAGCTTTATATCAAAACGAAGATTTTTTCATTTATACAGCTAGCTCTGTCGTAGGTACCCATAAGCAGCGTTAAGGTGCAAAATTAGGTTCAATCGAAAATAAATGTAAAGAAGATGTGCAAGCGGCACTTCAGAACTCTTTTTGAACTCAATTATCTCAAACCTGCATAGAAGTATAACTTGTAACTTTTGGAACTATTAGGTCTATTGCCTGAAATTGGCACCATAAAGAAGCTTTAGGTGTGTCAAGTTCCACAACGTTCCTTTAAGCAGATTAAGGCATGTCAAGTTCTATAACGGACCATAAAGCAGCTTCGAAGTGCCATGGAACTTATTTTGCCACTTAAAACAGCTTTAAAGGGAACTCATACGTAAATTTCTATTCATTTTGCTGGTTGGGTAGAATTTAAAATTGGCAGCAAAGAACAAGTGTTTGCTAGCTCACAATTTTCAAGCACTATTGAATACAAATCCTTTGCAAAAGTTTCTACTGGTAATTTTTGACATTCTCTCTACTTTGCTCTCTTAATGGAAACTTTGCTCTCTTATCTTGGAACAGGCAACTGCCATGAAGTTAATCATGTGTGTGGATATTGATGATTTTTATCAACATGAAAACTGATTATTTTTTTATTAATTTTTTTTTAAAGAAAAATTCTGAAATATAAATGACAGTGTTTTAAAAAATAGGTGCTTTTAGAAATAACTGTAATTATCGAACTAAAACTTTGCTTATTTAACAATAACTTGCAGAACTTAGATAATAAATATGGCAACATTGAAAACTGTTTGAAAATTCGACATTTTTTGTTTGCTACATAAAAACAATTAAATGTTAAAAAATAAATAACTTTTCATTGTAAAAGGTTAAATTGTTTAGGCTTTGAGAGTTTTTTGATGCCTTAAGCAACGCCTCAGTGCTCGAAAGTCATCCAAGTTTCCGTCACACTGCGTGGTTGTTTGTTTATTTTCCCTCTCATATGGCTAGCTTTGGAGCATTTTTTTTAACAGCACGTTTGTTTCATAAATCATTTTAATTACCTTATTTTTTAATATTAATAGTTGTAGGTTAAAAAATATGACTAAAGCGTTTAATTTTATTGTTGTTACCATTGTTGGCACAACAATTTTCAAGGCAAGGTGATGCAATTGTTATTGCTTGTAACTTGGCTAAACAGATAGTATACTACAAATATGTATTTTAACATTAAAGGAATGATTAAATTTAAAATATATTAATTGAATTTTTATAAATGCTCAAAGATGCTAAAAAATTTTCCAAAAGGCAAATTATGTGGAAAATTCTTTAAAATATTCAATCGAGCTTAGAATTTAAAATGATAATAAAATAATCATCATCAATCATTATTTTGAATAAATTTTAGAGCTTATATTATTTTGTTTAATTTCTACATGAATAAAATGTGTTTCAAAACCGTGTTCAAGATTATGATCATAGCATTTTTAACTTCTTGAACTACCGCTTAACTATCATAGCAGCACAAATTTTTTCACACCATTAACATCCATTAAGATTATAAAGATTTCTAAACAAAATCAACTTCAACTTTTGTGTCTGACAGTTTGTCGTCAAGCTATCAATCTTCTATTCTTCACCTATACAGCATTTAAAGCAAATAAAAAGGAACAAAAAAACAAATTGAAATACGTAACAAATTTCATGCATTACCGTCACATTTTGTCACTGCAATTTTTCAGCCATTTGTTTATTGTTATTTTTGGCTTAAATGCCAACGATTTTTGTTCTGAATGAATAATTTATGACTTTATGTGTAACTTGAATACAAAATTGTATGCTTTAAATTGATTGTTGAAATGTTTTTGCAAACTTAAGCTCGAGCCGTTTGATATGTTGGAAACAATTGGCTAAAAATATAAAAAAAAAATTTGGTTATATTTTTTTCACTAGGAGTATTTAATATGCAATCACAATATCAAACCTTCACATAAATATACATAGAATGTTGACGCAATAAAATATTAAATCGACGAGTACATCAAATCGTTAAAAAAAATACAACTTAAGAACAAGCAAGGACAAATTTGTACAGACTTAATATTTTCTACTACATTTTTTTGTGATTGGAATACTTAATTCACCACAAAGCTCACTGCGTAGTTCGAGCATTATTCGATATTTAAAACAACTTGTTTAAAAATTTTCTTAATATTGTTTTTTTAAGAAACAGTTTTAATGGTTGGTATTTATAAATGCATAAAACTCTAGTTTTATTTTGTTTACGTGTTTTCACTTTAGCTGAATTTTATTTTTTAAGGCATCCGGGTTTGAATTTAAGTGCAAAAAAAACAGAAACATTTATAAGATTTTTTTAGAATTCCCCAGTGTTAAAAGATGCCTTGTCAAAGGACATGACTATATTTTTGCCTTCTCCATCGTCTAGTTCAACCCAATCGAAAATATTTACCTGATAAAGTGTAGAGCTCAAAATTCCAATTCGTCAACGTTGAAGTGAAATTGGGTCAGAAACTCTACAAAGGCTAGTTTTATCTATAAAGAATGCAATCTGTTCTTTCATACAAAAAAATTAGGCCACACGAAATACTAAAAGGACGATATTACTTTTTTTTATATTACAATTTTTGAAAAAATTATATGGCTTACAATAAATCTTATTGTGTAGCTCAGCAACACCAAATAAATCAAGGTACCAAATTTCATAAATATCCAACAACTCCTTATATTATATTGTTATGAAGGATTTTACATTTTTCGGGTAGAAAATGCATGTTTTTTTATTTTCCACCTAATAGATCCTAAACATCCTTTTAAAAATATATAAGTACCTACATAGTTTAAATTTAGTTTTTAGGCCATAGGAGACGTTTTCGAAAACAAATGATCTACGGAGGACACGATTGTTGATCACAGGTTCATCTGAAATACAAATATGTTTAAGATTTAGTTAAAGAAAAAGTTGTACTTTCCCCTTTCTCTTTCCCCAAGAGGTAGACTATCTGCAGCAATAGAGAAAATGAGAAAAATTTCAGAAAATCGAAGAAAAACGATTTGAAAGTTTCAAGCTTCGAACCAAGTGCGCTTCTTCAATACAAAATTGTAACAAAAATAGAAGAAAAGCTATTATGATGATAGTAAAATTTTGATATTCTTAGATATTCTTAGAAAAAAATCAAAAAAAGGGTTGAAATCGGTCAGTGCTAAGGATCCATTACATGATTTTGTAATATAATTTTTTGTACAAACAAAAGTAGGTCATCGGTACCAAAAATGGTCGAAATCGTTTAGACCCTGGGAAATCTTCCTTGGACATCTATTAATTTTCACATGAGTATGTAGTGGAGGTACACTGAACCAAAAAAGTACACAAAATTTATGAATTTTTACATGAACTGCATGAATAATATGCATGAATTTTGATCCAGTAACTAATAACATGAATTCCATGAACTATTCATGATAGCAATGTACAAAATACACAAAATAAAAAAAACACTACAACTTGAATATTTCATAAGACTAGTGCTTAAAGTTCATAAGTGCGTGTACAAGATACATGAACTAATAAAAAAATACGTAAAAGTCATGAAATTATTCAAGGAGAACATGAATCTTTCTTAATTTTTGTGAAAAAATGCATGTTCAATACGAGGAGAACAAGAAAAGTTCATGAGATAAGTGACAAAAATACATTAATCTCATGTCCCAATTAAGGCAATAAAACCAGCGCTCTTCAAACGAAGGTCTGTATTGACTGCTACTTTTGGAGATCAAACACATGATTTCCTCACTGCTCTTATGAGTACTTCTTGAAGGCCTTCTTTTCCTTCACAAAAGGCAGAACAACAAACTTCGTTTTCCTACAAAGACTGACTTTTCGTATACTTCAGGGCAACTTTTTTGAAATTAAACAGATTAATCAGAATTATTCAGATTGAAATTAATGTGACTTAAAAAAAAAACATAGAATAGGAGATAAAATCATAGAATATATAATAAACCGGAAAAGGCTTTAAAGGAAAAATTATTTTTTCAGAGAGCGGAAGGCCTGCAAAATTTTTTCTTTTCATATAAAAAAGAATATAAACTTGGATATGAGTGTGGAAGCGCTTCGAAATCCCTATGAAGGCCTGCTAGTAGCGCTTTGGAGTGCAGCCATTGCCGACTGGGCAACTAAGGATTTCGAAATTTTTTGTTTCGTGAGAGAAAAATTAAAAGACAAAATACTCAATTTTATTTTCCAGTGTATATGCCACAAAGCTAAAACACGAAATTTTAGTTTTGATAACGTTGACCCGTGCAAGAACAAAACGGAAAAAAAAACAGAGAAAAAGTATCAAAAATTATACTATAGGAAAGTGGCATTAGTCTACTTCATGAGTAAAACCCAAAACCAAAACTTAAAAATAATGATTTTCTTAAATCTCAGCAAATGGCCTACACGAAGATGTAACGGTACCAGATCGCAGATTTTTCTATGCTTTTTGAGAATTTTTTGAACAAAAAAAGAACATAGAACAAAGATCAAGAAAAAAAAAATCAAGAACCTACACCATTTTTTAAAAAAAGTGCAAAGCAAACACTTCCAGTTTTTGATGATTTTAATGAAAACCGGGTGGCTATTTTCTACTAACGACACCAATCTTTTGATACAGAACTACGCTGATAAAGATCTATTAGAAAAACATATTGGAGCAAAAAAAAACACCTTTGCATTTTGAGGTGATCCATTCTTGTAATTGTTTTTGTCTTTTTCATTGGAAATGCACGCGCATGAGTGCATTTTTTCCAAAACCAAACAATTTGTTGTTATTTTTTTTGCAATTGTTGTAGTAATCTTTATACACTCAGACACACACAAAACACTTAACCCGCAAATAAATTCTCGAAGATAGTGTTCGCGTTCAGGAATATTGTGTACGACAGATGTGTGAACGTTTTTATACGTTTGCATAACTTTTTATTTCACATGGGTTTGTGTGCGCATACATTCAAGTCATGTTTAATTACTTGGAGCTTACTCGCAAGTATACACGATCAGTGAACGCACAATTCATGTATTTTTTTTCATAAACGTATACATAATTTATGTTTTCAGTCAACATATAAAAAAAATAGGCCGATCTTAACGATATTTAGTCGAAAAGTAAGAGAAAAATGTACTAAATGGTCGAAACCTCTTAGATCCCAGGAGTTCTTCTCTTGAACATTTATTCAGTTTTAACATGATTTTGATTATAACGAAACTTGGTCAGAATGCTTTACAAAAAAAGTTATAGATGAATACTAAAAATCGTAATCCATTAGACTCTTTGGGTACCTGATTTAGAGCTATATATAGGGAAATAAGCGAGTCTGATATAGAAGTATATATATCATCACCAAACTTCTTAAAATGTTATGTAATTAAAAAGTATTTAATGCAGATTGTCAAGAAAATCGTCAATAAATTAGTCTTTAAAACCATTATTCACATTTTTTTTTTTTTTTGTTTCATGAAAGGTATTCTAACAGAAAATGCAAAATAAAAATTTCGAAAATTATGAGTTACGTTCTTTCTATATTAAGTTGAAGATATGCAAAATAAAAAAAAGGAGTTATGCCATGTAACCAAAGGTCTACACTACTGCAATATTTTTGAAATCCGGCCACGAACACGCCTACCTCCAAAACAATCGCAAAATTGAAATCACTACTATTTATATATGTATTTAATATCAAAACCACACCTACCTTCCTACTTACCTCCTATCACAATCAGCCCTACCTCCCATGTAACTCATATTATTGAAAACTCTATAAAGAGATTAAACTCTATAAAGACCTACACAACTTAATCTTGGTATGTAAGTAGGTTATATCAAAACTAAGATGAGTACAAAAACATAAAAGCCATCCGCCCACAAACTCGCCCACCTCCCATTTTACACACAATAGTGAAAATTATATAAAGAAATTTTTCGCTCATAACGAAGTTTTTTCGCCCATAACGAGGCGCGATAGGTATAGAATAGTGAGTTGATTTCCGTCTGTCGACACGATTACAGCCGTAATTTTCAAACTATCGTAATGAAATTCGATATTCTTTTCGAATTCAAATCGAAAATAAAGTTATTTGAGTATGTAGTGATGTCTTAATACAAGTATGCTATGTATTTTAAGTTAAGAAATATTATAATGTTAGCATAGCCTAAGTAACATGACATTGTGAACGTAGGCTAAGTAACTCCATACTGTGAACATATGCTATGTTCCTTGTAAGCTGGGTGACATTTTGTTTTAAAAGAAGACTAGACAAAACTTCCTCAAGAAATAAGGTTGAACAAACGAAAAATAAAATCTATCTGAAATCAAAAGAAATTGATGTCATCTTTTTATTTCAAGTAAATAATATCTCTGTGTCGACAAGGAATGCAATAAAAGTAATAATATTACTTTGTTATAACTCGACTTAAGCTGTTATTCCAAGTCGACACAGATTTGCTCAGACAAACTAAATGTATGTACTCTCAAAATTCTTTAAGTTGAAAATCTCAAATACTTCTCAAGTCTATCTTCGAAAGTTGGATGCTAGATAAGGGTAAAAGATGGATAAAATGTAGGTAATAAATAAAGTTCAGTATCCATGTAAAAACAATGTTCTTTAAAATAATTTTGGGACAATGTGAATAACATGAATCTCAATAAAAAGTATTCTCGAAAAATTATTGCTTTGTGGTTTTTATAAAAAAAATTTAAATACACTCAGAAAAATGTTTTTCGGAATAAGATGGAAAAGGCATCATATTTAGAGAAAAATGGCATAGACTTTCCTCCAGAGAATGCTTTTCTCTAAATGTGATCCTAAAAATTCTTTATAAATGATAAAAAGCTTCTCTGAAAGAGATAAATATATAAAAATATATCGTTTTTAGAGAAAAAGACTTTTTATTTTGAGCAAAGATTTTTTTCATTGTAGAAAATACTTCTCTTAGTGAATGTTTTATCAAAATATAGGAAAACTTTTTCATTTTCAATAAATTTTTCTCTATAAATGAGAATTTTTTTGTGCGAGAAAAATTTTTATCATTATTAGAGACATTGAAATATTTCCATTTCCCAGAAGTAAAGAAATATTTCTTCGAAAATGTGAAAATTCATTCTAATTGAAGAAAATTTTATTTGAAAAAGAGAAAATCGAAAATAGAGAAATTTTTTATAGAAGAAAAATATGTGTTTTTTTCTAAGTGTAAAGAAAGAATAAGGATTAATAAAAAAATTTTTGATTTTTTTTTTAAAAAAAACTTAGCAAACCTGAGTTAAATCTCATTTCATACCTATATATATAACTAATGACTGATTTCTATCAGTTTTGTAGGCACTTTCCTAAAACAATAAAACAAAAAATTAATGACCAGCAATAAAAGCTAACCGTCAGTCATTATTTTATGCCAGCATGAGGTAGAAAACAAAAAAAAAAAAAACCTGATTTATGCCTGGAAAAAAACTCAAAGCATACCTACCGTTAAAAAAAAACAAGATTTAGGCTTGACATTGCCACTAATTTCGCAAAAAAGAAACTTTAAAAAAGCCGCTTTGTAGCAAGCGGCAACAGTGCCCACAAAGCCACTCAAGCGGCTAAGCAGGGCTGCCAACTGTGCGCTGCTATCTCATGTTTACACTAACTCTAGTTGCGCGCCAAACTTTATGGCGTAAATTTCACTTGAGTGCAAATTACTATAACAACTTGATCTTAGATGTTGTTGTGTTTTATGTACACGATAGAGCTGGACTCCTTTGCAGTACTTTCAACTCTGATGGTTTAGGTATGATTATTGAACTTATTTCTGACCCAAGGCAATGTGTATGGCAGGCAGTGTGGGTTTGGATACTGGTTTTTGTGAGTGATTTTATCTAAACAGTTTTTCCTTTATAGCTGCAAAGCTGTATCTCATAAGTGTGCCCGCATTCACATTTGATTTATTGATAACTGCTCATGGTGATTTTTACTGCCCAGCATCCTTTGTGCAAACGCAGCACTTTGTTTTTATTTTTATTATTTTAAAAATTTGCAAGACAAATTTAGATGGCTAGAGTTGATTGAAGAATTTCTGACACAAATAGGTTGCTTGACTTAGTTAATCTAGCTCAATTAAATCATGGAATTCAAATAAATTATAGAAAATTCTTATCAATAAGACCAGCATTACTTAACTCTCTATATACATATATATATTTTTTTGTAAATGCTGACATTATGTGTTTTAAAATTCTATTTCCAGCACAAGTTTCTCATCAGGTAGTCGTCTCCGATCCGCTGATGCTGCCAAATGACTTTTATACCGTCACTTCGCAAAACTCCCAGGAATCTGAATATCAACCCATATCGCCATTTAATACATACCAGCACACACCGGCAACTCAAACACAAACAGATTTTCAAAATTCAAATTCTCAAAATTTCTATGGATCCTTCTTTCCTGAAACATTCTCATTCGATCAATTTGGACCCTCATTTGGACAGAATTTTCCATATAGTCCGGCAATACCGAATTACGCTGCACCACTGCCAAAAGTAAACAGCAATCCAACATCACAACCACCGTTAGCAAATCACCATAACCCATTACTAAACCCGCATTTTCCATATAGTCCGGAAATACCAACTTATGCTGCGCCACTGCCAAAAGTCAACCACATTCCGCCACCCCCACCACCACAAGAAAATCTAAACACCGAGTTATTGGGTTCTGGTAACTTTGGTGTCATACGTGGCGGCACTTTCTACACTGACGATGAACTTCCTCTCCATTCAGCAGATGGCAGTGAGACAAGTGATTACTTAAGCGATGCCAGCAATAGTCATGATGAGGCACATGCTGCAAAAGTGGATTTTATAGATACGTATACCTATCCGGAAGAACAGTTTGAACACTTCCGTGACTTTGCCGAACTTGGCAGCTCAATCGACGGCGCATTCTCACATTTTTCATCTAGACATGCCAAAAAAAATACAAGCACAATCCATCAAAAATTTCGACCGAAGAACATATTCGAACAGCTGGAAGAAATTGATCGTGAAAAGAGTCTGGCGGCGAAGCTGAAGAAATCACAGACGACAAGTAAAACGAAGGCCAAATTGGCCAAAACAAAATTGGAAAAGAAGATAAAAACAAAATTAGCTGCAAAGGATGCGGAGAAAGATCCGTTGCTGGCCTTAAGCTAAATAGCGGCAATAAGCATAGATGGTTTCATCAAGAAGTTAAATAAATAGAGCAAATTTTTTTAAATGACAATCACAAGAGATGAATTTTAAAAAGTCAAGAGTTGAATATAATTCTTTTATGCTGCTGAATGCGGGTGCTGTAAATTATTTTAATGTCAAACCTTAACAATTTTTAAAGAAAACAATATATTTAACATTATATAACAATATATTTAAAGCTTTAAATGTACATATGTATTTAAATTCGTGAAATTTTATGACAAAATATTACTCAATATTTTAAGGATTATCAGCATAATATTTGGTGATAAAAAAGTTGAAAATTTATATTTTCTCTTCACATATTTTTAATTTTTCTATCACAAATTGAATATAAATCTATCGATTATTTTAGTGATAAATTTTAAAGCAAAGTTTTTTGAGAACCTGAAAGGTCAGAGTCAGGGACCGAAAATAACTGTTATTTTATAATTTTCGAATGGAAAAGACACAATGAAAAAATTGTCGAAGGACATTTTTAAATATACCATTATGATACAAATGGCCTCAGCTTCACGAATATTTAGAGCCTTTTAAATTTTCGACTGATTCTATAAAAGTTAAAAATTAACTGTTATTTTTTGCCTTTTATTTTTTCAGACAAAAATAACGGTTATCTTTAATTTATATTTTATCGGTCAAAAATAACAGTTATTTTGTGACTTTTATTTTTTCGGTCAAAAATATCAGGCAATCTGTGTTTTTTTGAAGGCCGCTTGTCCGATTAAAAAACTTTTGATACCATATGTAAAACGTGATCACCGATGAGACCAAAATAATGGTATCGATATTTATACCCCCACGCGTACTGCGTAAGGGGTATATTAATTTTGTCACGACGTGTGTAACACCCAAAAGGAGGCGTGGTAGGTATGGAAAAGTATATATATTCTTGCTCAGCATCACCACCTGAGTTGATTTAGCCATGTCCGTCTGTCTGTCCGTCTGTCCGTCTGTCCGTCTGTCTGTCGACACGATTACAGTCGTAATTTTGAAGCTATCGTAATGAAATTCGATATTTAAGCTTTTTTTAAAAAAACTAAGGTCAAGTTCGAGAATGGGCTAAATCGGATGAAAACCACGCCTACCTCCCATACAACCCCAAAATTGAAAACTCTACAAAGAAGCTAATATAACAGCTACAATACTGAAATTTGGTATATGTGTATTCTATGTCAAAGCTGATATGTCTTAGAAAAATGGGCGTCATCCACCCACTAACACGCCCACCTCCCATACAACCCCAAAATTGAAAAATCTATAAAGAGGCTAATATTAAAGTTACAAGACGGAAACTCGGTATTTCTGTATTCAATGTCAAAACTGAGGTGTGTTAGAAAAATGGGCGTCGTCCACTAATTAACACGCCCACCTTCCATACAACCTCAAAATTGAACAATCTATAAAGAGGCTAATATTAAAGTTACAAGATGGAAACTCGGTATTTATGTATTTAATGTCAAAACTAAGGTGTGTTATAAAAATGGGCTTTCTCCACCCATTAACACGCCCACCTCCCATACAACCCCAAAATTGAAAAATCTATAAAGAGGCTAATATTAAAGCTATAATACTGAAATTTGGTATATGTGTATTCTATGTCAAAGCTGATATGTCTTAGAAAAATGGGCGTCATACAAAATCTAACACGCCCACCTCCCATACAACCCCAAAATTGAAAAATCTATAAAGAGGCTAGTATTAAAGTTACAAGACGGAAACTCGGTATTTGTGTATTCAATGTCAAAACTGAGGTGTGTTAGAAAAATGGGCGTCATCCACTCATTAACACGCCCACCTCCCATACAACCTCAAAATTGAACAATCTATAAAGAGGCTAATATTAAAGTTACAAGATGGAAACTCGGTATTTGTGTATTTAATGTCAAAACTGAGGTGTGTTATAAAAATGGGCTTTCTCCACCCATTAACACGCCCACCTCCCATACAACCCCAAAATTGAAAACTCTATAAAGAGGCTAATATTAAAGTTACAAAACAGAACCTCGGTATTTGTTTATTCTATGTCGAAACTGAGATATGCAAGAAAAATGGGCGTCATACAAAATCTAACACGCCCACCTCCCATCAAACCCCAAAATTTAAAAATTTATAAAAAGGCTTATATTTAAGCTGCAGGAAAACAATTTGATATGTATGTATTTTAGACACATAAAAATAATAAAATCTCTCAAAATCACATACAAAAAGCTCATCAATTTAAGATTCTTCCACCCTTAAGAATCGGCCGTGGGGGTATTTTAACTTCGACCAAGTCGAAGATATACCTTACTAGTTTTTTTTGTTTTTAAAATGGCCTTTGAAAAAACACAAATTGCCTGATATTTTTGACCGAATAAATAAAAAGCAGAAAATAACTGTTATTTTTGACCGATAAAATAAAAGTCAAAAGTAACTGTTATGTTTGCCCGAAAAAATAAAAGGCACAAAATAACTTTAATTTTTGACGGAAAACATAAAAGTTAAAAAATAACAGTTAATATTTGACTTTTTTGATAAAAACCATAACCGGTACGGTCCCTGGTCAGAGTATATTAACTTTGTGCAAACGTTTGTAACGCATAGAACGAAGCGAGTCCGGTATAGAAAAGTATATATATTCTTGATCAGCGTCACCACGTGAGTCGAGCTATCCATGTCCGTCCGTCCGTCCGTCTGTCCGTCTGTGTGTTGTCCTGTGTGTGTTGAGATAATTGGATGAAACTTGGAATATTTTGCACTATAGAATATTTTTTGAATCCGCCCACGGACACGCCTACCTCCCATACAACGCAAAAATTGAAAACTGCATAAATAAGCTCATAGTTAACCTACAACAATAAAATTTGGTGTGTATGTGTTTTGGATCAACACAAAGATGTCTTAAAAAAATGGGTGTCATCCGCTTGCGGACACGCCCACCTCCCATACAACCCAAAAATTGAAAACGAAATAAATTAGCCTCTTTTTAACCTACAGATATAAAATTTGACACGTGTCTTTCTTGTGACAAAACAAAGACGGTTTAGGAAAATGGACATCATCCGCCCACGGACACGCCTACCTCTCATATAACGCGAAAATTGAAAACTGCATAAATAAGCTCGTAATAAACCTACAACAATAATGTATGTGTGTATGTGTTCTGTGTCAACACAAAGATGTCTTCGAAAAATGGGTGTCATCCGCTCACGGACACGCCCACCTCCCATACAACCCAAAAATTGAAAATAGAATAAATAAGCCTCTGTTTAACCTACAGAGATAAAATTTGGGACGTATGTTTTTTATGACAAACCAAATATGGTTTTGAAAAATGGACGTCGTCCGCCCACGGACACGCCTACCTCCCATACAACCCAAAAAGTTTAAAACTCAATAATTAAGGCTATGTTTGTCATAGAGTGATCAAATTTGCTATGTATGTATTTTATACCAAAATTAAGGTGTGTTCAGAAATTGGGAGTTATCCGTCCAGGAACATGCCCACCTCAAATAGCGAAAGCATAATAAAGGCATTAACTGTGAGCTACAGGAATAAAACTTGGTATGTTTAAATTTTTCTTCAACATTTAAATGCATATAAAATATAGGCTTCATCCGCCCTCGGACACGCCCATTTTCAAAAATATTATTTATTTTTTTGGTAAATTACGTTTAGGGTATTTCATAGTCGGCCTAGACCGAGTTTAGACTTTCTTTACTTGTTTTTTATCAACTGGCAATAAAAAAGCTTTAAGTAAGAGTTTATTAACTAAGAGAATAATTGTATTTTAAAAAATTATATGCATTTGTTGTGTAGATATATTTTAATAATTGTATGTATGCTTTTAGAATAAAAAAAAGCACATAAAAAATCTATGTAAAATTAGTTATTAAGAAAATATAGAAATAAAACATTTGTTATACAAGCAAAAAAAAAAATTGTCCATTTCAGACATTGAAAGGACTTTGAGTGAGCTTTTTATGATCAATTGTGTTGGACCCACATGTTTTATGCCGACTCCGAACAGCTTAAGTTCATGTTCTCAAGAAGCCTTACATGGCATTTTTAACTCTCTGAGTTTAGCCATTATCTGCAGATAGATGCCGGCCGAATAATATAATTTATTTCTATTGAAAAACACTTTTGCCCGAGTAGAGATTTAAACTCGGGACTCATTGGCTCACACGCCACACACTTATCACGCACGACCGACATTTTTTATAACAAACAGTAAAAAAATTATGCAGGTTTAACTTTGATTGGCTTATGAAAGTAATTTGATGAGTAGGATCCAAATCCAAGATGGTCAAAATTGAGCCATCAAGTCAGAATTTTAATATTTGAGGTAATCTACAAAAAAAATTTTGTTGTTTCTTTCGAGATAATGTACAAGATGCATATATGGCATGCGACATTCATGATATGAAATTTTTATAACAATTTCGATTTGTTTTTTTGCAATTGTTGTGATACTTTTCATACACTCAAGCACACACAACACTCTTAACTCATGAATAAATTCTCGAAGATAGTGTTCGCGTTCAAGAATTTTGTGTACAAATTTTGTGTGTTAGATAAGTTATTATTGTATTTTACTTGGCCTTGTTTACGGAGACACTCCAGCCGTGTAAATTTACTTGGAGCTTATGTACAAGTCCATATGATCAGTGAACGCAAAACTCATGTAGGTTTTGTATGAACGTATGCATAATTAATATTTTGTTATTTTTATTTATTATTTGAGCTGAGCTACTAGTCAGCTTTAGACAGAGATTGTTTTTCAAAGGTTACAAAGTTACTCCATTTTAAAAAATAGACAAATTTAGTAGATTCGAAAAGCGATATTTTAACAGGTGCCTATAAAAAATCTTGGAGTAATTTTTTACACCAATCGTTGCATTTTTAATCCTTATTTTATTAGAATTGTAACCTTTCAAAACACTATAAGTTTTTTACTCAAAGCTATGCTTAAATTTAATAAATTAGGAAAAAAATATGAATTTTAGTACCTAAGGTTTAAAATTTAGTACAAAATTTTCATTAAATACTTTATAATATAAGATTATAATAATAAGAGAATAACTTAAAATATATAAAATGGTCTGGATCGATTCATCAAATTAAACCGACAACCACGTAACCAACTGAGACACGGAATAAAATTTATTGTGCTTCTTTATTGTGTACTTCAATGTTTACGAAATTTAAAAATTAAATTGATAGGAGTTGAAATTTTAAACCCATGCAAGACTAAAACTCAGTTTCATTATTTGACGTGGTTTAAATTTTAAACCTATGCGGGATTAAAACTAAGTTTAAGTATTTGACATGGTTTAAATTTATAAACAATTTCGGTTTTGTCATATATACAGAACAGAATTGACTAAAATTTAGTTCAAGATTTTTAACGGTATGCGTAGAATCCTGATAAAAGATGATCAGAAGTCCTTTTTGGTTAAGTACGCCATTGCAGCCATAAAAGTAAGTCAGAAAATCATTAAACATTCAAAATGTTCAACTTTACAGTAGACGAAACTCATGGCTTGATAAAATTTGGGACGTATGTTTTTTATGACAAACCAAATATGGTTTTGAAAAATGGTTTTGAAAAATGTTTTGAAAAATGGACGTTTGAAAAATGAATCCCATACAACCCAAAAAGTTTAAAACTCAATAATTAAGGTTATGTTTGTCATAGAGTGATCAAATTTGCTATGTATGTATTTTATACCAAAATTAAGGTGTGTTCAATGGACAAGAAACAGAACATCCGTTGCATGTTAATCATTGCTCACGTAGATCACGACAAATCCACCATGACCGATTCTTTGGTCTCAGAGGCTGGTATAATTGCTCGTGTCAAGGCTGGTGAAACCCGTTTCACCGACACCCGCAAAGATAAATAGGTACGTCGCATCACCATCAAGTCAACTGCTATCTCGATGTACTTTGAGGTGGAAAAGAATGATGTTTTTGGTCACGTTGATTGGCCTCATGGATAAGAGATGCTCTTCGTGTCACCGATGGCTCTCTTGTCGTCGTTAAGTACGTGTCCGGCGTTTAAATGCAAACCGAGCCTGGAGCTATACCAGACCTTCCAGCAAATTGTTGAAAACGTCTACGTTATCATTTTCACCATCAACGACAATGGCGGTCCAATGGGAGTAGTTTTTCGAAATGTGCTCTGAGAAATGTGCTCAAAAAAGGAAGCCGCCAACAGGCGTGTCTTTTGCTTATATATCCTGGACCCTTGGGCTAAACCTTGTAGTAGCTTTGCTACGAGGTCTGACTAAGGACTTTAAAACTGGTACCACGGGTAGTCAGCGGCCCCTGGCTTTCGCCAGGCTGAATTACTGGGCTGGCCCTTCGGGGAGCTTCGTGGTGGTTGTGGTTTACTACCCATTTCGCGGGAAGAGCTACCTAGCTCGGTGTGTGAGTTGCATTCTCAACTCGGGCGCCGTACTCCGCAGTATGGAAGAGGTGCTAGATAGGCCTCCACCCAAACCAAGGGTTGCGACATTTCATCACAACCTAATTTGGTACCTTTGAACCCTCAAAGGGGCATTGGCCGATGCAATGTTTCGGTACCATGCTATGGAGCACCGTAGACTTAAGCCTACACGGCAGGTGACCACGCAAAACACTTTGAATTCATATCCTGAACCCCATCTACAAGATTTTTGATGTCATCATAAGCTGCAAGAAGAAGGAAATCTCAACCCTGTTGATGAAAATCGGCGTTGTCCTCAAGCATGAAGGACAAGGCTGGTGAAGCCATGTTGAAAGTAGTCACGCGCATATGGTTGCCTGCTGGTAAAGTTTTAGCTCAACAGTTTATCATACATCTGCATTCACCTGTCGTTGCCCAAAAATATCATATGGAGATGTTGCACGGGGTCCTCATGATGATGAAGCAGCTTTTGCAGTTAAGAACTGTGACCCTGATGTTCCACTCATAATTAACATTTGCAAAATGATACCGACTTCCGATAAGGCCCGTTTCTAAGCCTTAGGTCATGAATTCTCCGTCAAAGTTGCCACTGGTCAAAAGTGTCGCCTCATGGGCCCCAACTATACCTCCGACAAGAAGGAGGATTTGTATGAGAAGGCCATTCAGCGTACCATCTTGATGATAGGTCTCGCTTCGTCAAATTCATTGAAGATGTGTCCTACGGCAATATTTGTGGTTTGGTGGGCGTTTTTCAGTTCTTGGTTAAGACCGATACTATTATCTAGAAGTTCTCAGTGTCTTCTGTCATGAACAAATTTGCCATTTCAGCCCTTTAAAGGACTTTGACCGAGCTTCTTATGATCAATTGTGTTGTGTGTGTTATAAAATGTTTACACACAATTGACCGAGAACTGGACCTACATGTTTTATACCGACTCCGATCGGCTTAAGTTCATGTTCTCAAGAAGCTTTACATGGCATGATTTACTCTCTGCGGTTTGCCATTGTCCGCAGAGAGGTGGCGACCGATCAGAAAAATTTTTCATTGAAAAAACTTTTCGCCGCGGCTGGGGCGCCGGTGAATATCATTTTGAAATGTGCTTGAAGGATTTTGAGGAAGATCGTGCTTATATTCCCTCCAACAAGCACATACATCTGCTAATAAGGGCTCTACCCTTGCCTGCTGGCTTGGACATTGATAATGGTGATGTTAGCTCAAAGAACGGTTTCAAGGTACGTGCTTGCTTTTTGGCCGAGAAGTACGAATGCGATCCGACTGAAGCACATATGATCTGTTTCTTTGGTCCATACGGTACTAGCCACAACTTCATCTTGGATTGCTCCAAGTCCGTACAAACTTGAACAAAACCAAGGATTCCGTTGATGCTGGTTTCCAATGGGCGAGTAAGGGAGGTATCATGGTTGATGAGATCATGCGTGGTTTGGGTTTCAAAATTTGTGAAGCTTCCTTGGACGCTGATGCCATCCCTTGTCATGATGACCTTATCATTTCAACAGGATGCACGTTAACATAAGATTGTCAAGAAAAGTATTTCCGATCTTTTCCAAAACGTCGACAATTTCGAATAATACGAATAATACGAACTGTCATCATATATTTCATCGTTTGTATCTGCGTCGGACACTTCCATAATTCCTAATATTTGATTATATTTTCTTATATGTTTTTGACATGTATCAACTGTCATATACTACTTCTAACATATGATTCGAAATCAGTGACATAAAAAACTCTTACACTGAGCAAACTAAAACTTCAAAACTAGCAGAAACGTGCTACTTTTGATGACTTTTAACCCAGATTCTGCACCTCTTTAATATGAGCTTCTAAAAAGTTTGCTTAATTTTCTATAATAAACATTTTAAAATTAGCTTTTTTAATGAATCAAAATTTTCTCAGTGTATATTCATATTTCACCTACATTATATATGTAGGGTTATAAAATCTCAAAGTCAGTGAAAAGTTTAAATTTTTTTGAAGTTATCTTAAAAAGAATATGTAGTATTCTAGATTCGAAAAACTATTCAATTCATAATAATTCAATATATTAATCAATAATTCAACAAAAATTTTAAAAATATTTTCATTTTAAGTAAGTTAAGCATATGAAAAGTAGCAAAAAAAAATCAATGTTAATACAAAATATGAACCACTCAACCAACAAAATTTATGTTATTGACACAACGTGACGATTTTTTGACGTTAACTAGCTTAAGCATTTAGTTCGAAAACGTTTGTTGCATTGATTTTGAATCACGTGCAGCATGAGTCACGATGAAGAAGATTTGCGAGTGAAGATTTCCACAAGCACATGTCTCAATATTAGTTTATTAAGGCGAAAACAAGAAAAAAATTATTTCAAATTACATTTTTCTTAACCTTTGTTAGCTACAACTAGCTGCTGTGTGAAATTTTTAATCTTTTTGTTTTGCTTTGAACCGAAATCGTGAGCAATATTGAAATTAATTGTTTATGCAACAGAAGTTATGACAATCAAACTTAATTTAATGAGCTTCACAACGTTAAATGCAAAACTATGAAAACACAAAAAAAAACATTAAGTCTTTCATGCGCTTGCTTTAGTTGCTCTGCTTTGAGCTAAGCTCCAACTCAAAACGTCTTTAAAATTGCAACTTAAAATTATAAAGTAGCACTCGTGCTGAGTTCTACCTAATTGCTGGTGGATTCATGATATTCTTTCTGACATGCTTGTTAGTTTTGTTTTTCAAGGCCAGCAGCAGTTATTTGTAACAGTTCAGTTAATAAATAGACAAAAATATATTTCTTGTTTTAATATTTAACTCTATTAATAGCATTTATGCTAATTTTAAAGTAAGTTCTTTTGTTTGCTGCTAGCAAAAAATTAAGCAAATTTAAAATTTTTTTTTTAATTTATACAATGACTGATTTTGAACATCATTTTTCATTACTTAATAACAAAAAAAAAAAACAATTCTAACTTATGTTTTATGGTTATGGTTTTGAAATTAGTTGAAATAATAACTATTATTATTGCAAGTTTGTTTCTTAAGTCTTTTGTTTATTTTTTATAAATGTCCATAATTATTATTTTTAATTTCCATAATTTCTGTTAATTAATATCTTATGTTATATTGAAACAACAATTAGCACAAAAATGCATAATTCATGAATTTGCATTTGCCATAAAAGCTATTTGATTTATGCTCATTGCAGTTCATTGGTCTTAACATCAAGTGCTGTTAACTATTAAATAAAGTCATTGAACCGCTTCCTTAACTATTAACAAAACGTTTATAAATCATTGCTATAATTTCAAATGATTTCCAGTTACATTTTGCATGACCATAAGTTGTTCAAAATTAACACCTATCAGTTGAAACTTTCTTCAGCCAACAGATACGTAACTGCCACTTAATGTTGCTAGATGTGCTCAAAAGATGTTCGTTAGCAATAAAAAGTTGCAGCTTCATTGTAGATGTTGATGTTGGCGATGGTGACAGTCGATCTAAATAGCAAGTCAGACCATTAGTTGCTTATCTTTAATTGATAAAAGTGAATGTTCGCTCACTTTAAGAAGTACTTTAGACATAAAATGTTTTTTAAATAAAAACATATAAGTTGTTCTGAAATAAGGATTTTTTCCAAATACGTAATCTCGTAAATAAAAATCTTGCAGAAATTTGACCAAAACTAACTTTATTAAGGGGATACATGACTTTGACATGACATTGGCCGTTTTTTTAAATCGACTTTTTTATAATATTGTATTTTAGTAAATACTCTTTCTAAGAAAAAAAATTTCATGGAAAAATTCATACGGGTTCAAAAGTTACAGCCGGATTAGTGAGAGCGAAGTTTTCTTTTTCAACCTTTTTTTTCTTTGTTCACAAACTTTGAACGCGTTTATCTCGAAACCATGTTTTTCATACTGGTTGCAGCACTAGCGGATTCATTTTTTGACGAAATTTTTTTTTTCTTGTATTTTTTTAAACTTGATTCCCTATCGTATGACACGAGCCTTTTTTAAATTTTTTTTTTTTTGATTTTTTATGAATTTTTAAAGTCAATATTTTTCAAATTTGGAACATCACCAAAAATTGAAAAAAAAATTTTAACAAAAAGCTCCTGACATACGATAACCGATTTTGGTAAGATTTAAAAAAGTAATTTTTTTCCAGATCGGACAAGTTGTGCGACTCCCAGCGCTGCAACTACGAAGCCACGTTTTTTTTTCTGCCGCCAGTTTGGATGAATCAATTCAATTTCAATCAAATCAATTTCAATTCTCAAATCAATTTTAATTTCAATTTCTTTTTTTTTTCAATTTATTTTTAGCAAGCAAGTACAATAAGAACAATGTTCTTTTAAAAATGATAAAATTAAATGCTTTCGAGATTTATGCCAAAAAAAGTCATTCATGGTTTTTTCCCAACTATCTTCAAAATGGGGAGATAAGGGGGCGATCTTCACATGGCAACGTGTCTAACTGCCTCAACTTGGCGAGGCCAGCATTATCCATGTCGAAATCGTCTCAAGTCGACTCAAACCTCCGCGTGGTGTCTCCTGGAAACGTCAAAAAACTATCATACCGATATACTTTGGCGGCGAATCTGAGCGGCGGGCTTCCTTTGGTCATCAAGCAAAGGTTGTGCGTTGGGTTTGAAGCCCACCATGTAATAAAAATATTTCAATGAAAAGTTTAAGAATGAATAAAAGAATGATCCCCAAATCTGATGACGACTACCGCAAACGAAAAACTGATAATGATTTACGGATATGCACCTGGAATGACCGAACCCTAAATTGGGATGGTGCCTCTATCCAACTGATTGATATCTTGGAAAGATATAATGCTGATATCACTGCAATCCAAGAAATGCGATGGAAGGGACAGGGTTGCTTACGGCAAGCATCCTGTGATATCTTCTACAGCGGCCATGCGGAGAAGCACGAGTTTGGATGCGGATTCGTAGTTGGCAAGAGAATACGGCATCATGTCCTGCGATTCACTCCTGTGAACGAACGACTTGCCATAATTCGCTTCAAGGCAAAATTTTTTAATATGAGCCTAATATGTGCGCACGCTCCGACAGAAGAAAAAGATGACGAGACCAAAGAAAGTTTTTACGAGCGCCTTGAAGACGCATACGAGCGCTGCCCCCGTCATGACATAAAAATCGTGCTTGGTGACTTCAACGCCAAGGTGGGTAAGGAAAACATATTTGGTCCAACAGTCGGAAAGTTCAGCCTCCACGACAACACATCCGATAACGGAATGAGGTTGATTGACTTCGCCGCAGCACGAAATATGGTCGTAAGTAGCACTAGATTCAAGCATCTCAATATTCATAAGGCCACCTGGTTGTCCCCTGATCAAAAAACATGCAACCAAATTGATCACGTTTTGATTGACGGAAGGCACTCTTACAGTGTACTAGACGTACGCACGATCCGTGGTGCTAACATAGACTCGGATCATTATCTTGTCGCAGCCAAGATCCGCACACGTCTGTGCGCAGCTAAGAATGCTCGCAATCCTACACAAAGAAAGCTAGACGTCGACAAGCTGCAGTCAAAACGGACGGCCGAAGCCTTCGCTACTCGACTCTCACTCCTGCTTCAAGAAAGCACTCCTCCGATCGACGATATATGCGGACAGTGGACGCACATATCCCACTCTATGCGTACGGCTGCCGAAGAGGTGATAGGCTACCACCGCCCTCGCCGAAACCAGTGGCACGACCAGGAGTGTCGCGACGCCACTGCAGAGAAGGACGCCGCCTACAAAGCCACCCTGCAGTCGGTTGTGACGCGTGCTGTTAAGGAGCGATACCGAGAGAAGAGGAGGGAAGAGAGACACATTTTCAGGCGAAAAAAACGAGAGGCGGAAATGCGTGAGTGCGAGAAAATTGAGATGCATGGCGACAGGAATGAGACTCGAAAATTTTTCGAAAAATTAAGACGCCTTGCCGATGGTTTTAAGACCGGAGCCTCTTTCTGCAAGGACGAAAATGGGAATCTAGTGACAGATATCCAGAGTACATTGATGTTATGGAGGGAGCACTTCTCTAGACTTTTAAATGGCGAAGCTGACAACAATCTCGCCAGTGGAGATGATATCCCGGAAACCCCAATTATGGATGACAGCGTTGAAGTTCCGCTGCCCGACTATAATGAGGTCTTAACAGCTATAGCTCGGCTTAAAAACAACAAAGCCGCAGGAGCCGATGGCCTACCGGCTGAGCTGTTTAAGACCGGTGGCGAAGCTCTGTTTAAATGCATTCACAGACTTCTATGCAGAATATGGTCGGAAGAATGCATTCCAGATGATTGGAACCTCAGTGTGCTCTGCCCAATCCACAAAAAAGGCGATCCCACCATTTGCGCCAACTACCGTGGGATTAGCCTTCTTAATATCGCATATAAGGTCCTGTCGAGCGTATTGTGTGAAAGACTGAAGCCCATCGTTAACCAACTGATTGGACCTTACCAGTGTGGCTTCAGACCTGGAAAGTCCACCATTGACCAGATCTTCACGCTCCGAAAAATCATGGAAAAGACCCTCGAAAAACAAATCGACACACACCATCTTTTTGTCGATTTCAAAGCCGCCTTCGACAGTCCAATAAGGAGTCACCTATATGCCATCATGTCTGAATTTGGTATTCCTGCGAAGCTAATACGTCTTTGCAGGATGACACTGAACAACACCAGCAGTGCAGTGAAAATCGGGAAGGACCTCTCCCTTCCGTTCGATACCAAGCGAGGTTTCAGACAAGGTGATTCCTTATCGTGCGACTTCTTTAATATAGTAATGGAGAAGATCATCCAAGCTGCTGACCTGAGACGCAGCGGCACAATTTTCTATAAGAGTGTTATGCTGCTGGCGTATGCAGATGATATTGACATCATTGGCCACAATACGCGCGAAGTCAGTGCAGCATTCTCCAGGCTAGAAAAAGAGTCGAGTCGAATGGGTCTTGCAGTGAACGCAGATAAAACGAAGTATCTCGTGTCAACAAACAAACAGTCCCAGCGTCTTGGAAACCACGTCACTGTTGACAACACCTCCTTTGAGGTAGTGAAGGACTTTGTTTACCTGCACGGTTAAAAATCTTGGGCTAAATTTTAATCTTTTTTGGATTACATATAGGACACGACCAAAAAAAGATTACTTTTTAATCCGATGAAAAGTTTTAAATTTTCCAATCCAAAAAGGACTTATTTTTAATCCGCAAAAAGTTTAAAATTTTTTAATCCAAAAAGGAATAATTTTTAATCCGCAGAAAGTATAAAATATTATAATCCAAAAAGGATTAGATTTTAGTCCAAAAAAGTTAAAAATATAAAAGGATTACTTTTCAATCCACAAAGGTGAGAACTCGTGAGAAAAAAAGGTAAGAGATAATTCTCATATTTCATAAGTCTACGAAGAAAAGTTATCCTTTGACCTCCATAAGCATGTATATATATATATATTAAAAAAAGTTCTTACACTTAATTTATGCTAAATTTTGCATATTTCTATACGAGCTAAAAAAAACTCATTTTTTTTTTTTTTGTCGCGTACTTTGAACTAATTTGTACTAAATCTTGCCAATATTTTTATAAAATGTAGCACTTTTTCATACCGTTAGAACACTTAAAATACATATCGGTTCTTTTTGTTTCTTTCTTGTTTTTCGAGTGATTAAAACCGTGCGAATGTCGCGTCCGTGCCAATGGCTTTTCAGCTGGAAAGCTACATAATATTCAGCTTTTCGCCATAGAAGAACTGTCAAATAAAGAGCTGCTTTTCGTTGGCTTTTCAGCCAAAACGACTTCGTGTGAACATATTATTATATTGCCATAAACTTCACTATATATACATTAAGGGTATTCATGCAAATGGGCAATGCCCTTATAAATGATATAAGCCGTATAAGTTTATCAGCCTAATAAATTAAATGTATGGAGAACCGTTAACACAAACCAGATATATCACAAACCAGCAATCAGCTGTTTATATGTATGCTGAAAGTTGACTGTTAACAAGTTAACAGCTGACATATCTCTCCAAATGCACAAGCGACTGATAAAAATAACTAATTGCCCAAAATACAAGCTTGCCGCTTTGCATGAATACCCTTATTATGTATTATGAAACACTGCTCAATGTAATAATGAATATAATAATATTTTGGTTCAGATTTTAAGAAACAATTTGTTTCATTTAATTAAAAAATAAACTTCGGATGCTTTAACAACATTAACTTTTATATTGAGCGTAAATTTCGTAGCAGTAATAGTTTTCAATCTTAGGTAACATAAATACTTTTTCCTGAAAATACTACCTTAATGTAAATTTGTAGTCCAAAAATAGTCTTAAACTTAAACTTTTTTGGATTAAAAACAAATTAAACTTAAGTATGGAATAAAATATAGTACTTTTTGGATTAAAAATTCCTTTAAACCAAAGTTTGGATTAAAAACTAGTCCAAAATTTTTAACCGTGTGGGATCCAGTATAAACTCCTCCAACGATATCAGTATTGAGATTAAACGAAGGATAACTCTTGCCAACAGGTGTTACTTTGGGCTCAGTAGGCAACTGAGAAGCAGAGCTCTCTCTCGACGAACAAAACTGACGCTCTATAAGTCAATAATCATGCCCGTCCTACTATACGCATCACAAACCTGGATGTTGAGCAGCTCTGATGAAAGGACTTTGGGAGCGTTCGAGAGAAAAATCCTTCGCAAGATCTATGGTCCAATCTGCGTCAATGGCGAGTACCGAATACGAAGGAACCACGAGTTGTATGAGCTATATGCCGACATCGATATAGTCAAGCGTATTAAAATAGAGCGGCTTCGCTGGCTAGGTCATGTCGAGAGAATGAACGACGAAGCTCCAGCGAAAAAGATATTGGATTCGGTACCCAGCGGTGGCCAACGCAGACGGGGAAGACCGCATCTCCGTTGGAAAGACCAGGCATTGGATAACCTGACAACGCTTGGAGTTTCCAACTGGCGCCAGCAAGCGCACGACAAAAGAGGCTGGCGAAAATTCTTAGACCAGGCCAAAACCGACCAACGGTTGTAAGCGCCATCTAAGTAAGTAAGTAGTATCTTCAAAATGGAATCATTTGCACAAAACATGTCACATTCGAAAATCTCGTAGAAACTAAAGTTGCATAAATCACATATCGTCACCTAAAATGCAAAAAGACGTAACAACACTTTTTATATTTTCAAAGGCGAAAACGAAAAGGTCATAGAAAAACACATATATAAGAAAAAAACCTATTTTTGAAAGTATAATTTTGAAGTTTAGGTAGACGGTTTAGTTTAGTCAAAATAATTATAATAAATCAAAATTCAATTTTATATTTTTTTGATATTACGTCTTTTTGCATTTTAGGTGACGATATAATCAGATACATCATTTTCACGTGGTAATGGATAAAAAACTACATTTACTCTAAATATACCCAAACAAGTTTGGACCTCCTCAACCAATTCAGTATTCTAGCCTATGAGTACAAATTTTTTATAAAATATTTATTGATATTCAGTCCAACAGTCCAAAAAAACAATTTGCAGGCTGGTAAAGTGAGAGGGTGAAAAATAAGGGTGCGTCCTTGTTGACATGATTCCAATCCTTCTGATGATCTGAAAAAGAAAAGAAATACCGATTCTTAATCAGTAAGAATATCGCTACGGTTTGAACAATGAAAATTGAAAAAAAAAACAAAACATTTTTTTACAAAATGGTGGCTGCTTGAAAACAAAAGGTGATTTTTCCCATTTTTTCAAAGTTTTTAATTTTTCAAATAAAGAAAACACCAAAATATTTACATAATATAAATATAACTTATATAAATACAGAATTAGAGAAATATATAGAGAAGGTTCGCACCAAATTTCAAGTTAATCTGCTCATTAGAACTTGTGAAATCAAGGAAAAAGTAGTTTCGAGATAAACGTTTAAAGAATTAAATTTTCCAAAAAAATGTTTGTTTTAATTTTGTGTTTGTATTGTTTAAGCATCAGAATATATTTTTTAAAAAAATGGCAGGCAAAATCATTCATAGTTACTATTTTATCGAATTTTAAAATATCACACAAAATTTTTAGAATTCTGCCTTAAAATTGCCATGTTCTAATCGAACAAGTTCATGCTTGGTGAATGTTAACTAAGCTTTTTTGGCCATACCGTGCTAGTTGCATGTTTTGAACTTTTTCCTACAAACCATGTGATGAACAATTTGTAGGTAAATAAGACCAAGTTGTCTTCGTTCTTGCGTTCGCACGTTTTATTTATATATAAGGAAGTTGAAATACTTCATACTTCATACTTCATACTTCATACTTCATACTTCATACTTCATACTTCATACTTCATACTTCATACTTCATACTTCATACTTCATACTTCATACTTCATACTTCATACTTCATACTTCATACTTCATACTTCATACTTCATACTTCATACTTCATACTTCATACTTCATACTTCATACTTCATACTTCATACTTCATACTTCATACTTCATACTTCATACTTCATACTTCATACTTCATACTTCATACTTCATACTTCATACTTCATACTTCATACTTCATACTTCATACTTCATACTTCATACTTCATACTTCATACTTCATACTTCATACTTCATACTTCATACTTCATACTTCATACTTCATACTTCATACTTCATACTTCATACTTCATACTTCATACTTCATACTTCATACTTCATACTTCATACTTCATACTTCATACTTCATACTTCATACTTCATACTTCATACTTCATACTTCATACTTCATACTTCATACTTTATACTTCATACTTCATACTTCATACTTCATACTTCATAATTCACTTTTTTTTACAAGGCTTACGTAGTTATTGTCTTAAGATCGATCAGAGTTAGATCTATTTTTGCATTAAAGCATTAAAAATCTTTTTCGAATTTTTTATTTTTTGCTAGTATGAACGACATAGTTTTGAAAACATATTGTACAAATTATCCGATTTTAATAATTTTTGCACCACATACTTTGAAAAGTAGTCATTCTCGTCGTTACTACAATCATGAGAGTAGCTTCAAAAACAACGGAGGTGGACTTACTTTAAGCCTTCAAAAATTTGTTAATCGATCCTCTTAATTGTATTGCCGAAGATTACTGCATTAATTCTCAACATATTCCTGTGTTTGTTTTTATTTTCAAATGAGTCACCAATATTTTTTATTAGACCTTCTGTTTAAAGGTCATAAAGTGTGTGCATTTTGTTCATTATTTTTGTGAATTCATGTACAAAAACAAGGTAACCAAGAACATTTCATGAGATAAGTCACAAAAATGCATGAATCTCATAGAAATAAACAAGTGAAACGTGAACTGCTTTAAGAGTTTCATGATCGAAATTCATATAAACCATGTACACATACAAGGGCAGCAAGATTTGTTCATAAGATAAGAGTAAATGTTTAAGTAGCCGAAATTTATTTTTTTCATTTTTAGCATCCACGAAACTATTTCGCGATTAACTATTACTAAGGTATTAACTTCTCAAGCCTGTTGAAGTTTTTTAACAAATGTTCCTTGATTATTTTTTAAAGATCATTTACATGTTCACAGAAGAGGCAACGCAAAACAAGCTTATTTTTTATAGCTATCGCTAGCAACTAGATGTTTTAGAAACTTTTTTGTTTAAAATTTTTGAATATCGCATATATTCGACTTTGAATATTCTTAGACATCGAATCAAAATACTAGAATTTGCAAATTATGATATTGTAATATACAATAATCTTAATACTAACCATATTCATATGTATGTTTTGACCATGGTTTTATCTGTGCATAAATTTTAGTTTTTATTCAAAGAAAAGCATCTTAATAAAACTAATTCTGGAACAAAAACAACCATCTTCTTTGAGTCGAATCATTTTTAGAGTGTAGACTATTAATACCCCTTCTAAGTAGCCGATTGCTAGAAGCTAAGTGTACTATTTTGTGGCACACCTTAATTAAATACAACAATAATTTATTGTTTACTTAATGCAAACTTGGGCAAAAGATCATAACGTTCACACAACCAAAAAAAAAAAAAAAATTTGCAATAGTTAACTTATTTTTTACAAAGCATAGCTTGCATTGCCTGAAAAGGTAAAACAAATAAAATTAAAAATTAGCCAAAAAAACTACTTATTTTTTTATTAATATAATCATCAAACCAACAGAGTGATCAACATTGAAAAGAAACCAACAGCCAGCTGGGAGCATTTTTTAATAAGAATTTGTTTTTCTAAACACATTTAAAAACTAAGTCTTTAAAAAAATAATCATGGTATGGTTAAGAACACGATTTTCTAGTACAAGTTCAACGTAAAAGGTTACGTGAATGGCAACAGCTACAGAGATGATACTTTTATGCGCAAAAAATAAAACTAAAAAAACTAAATATAACATAACAAAACCAAGAGCCAAGGTTTCGTTATTATAGACAATGTAGCTGATCATCTTAACAATCATGATTGATTGCAAATAATAGCAAAATTTATGTTGAGAACATCTTATCGTGACATGAGGACGTTCAGTTATGGTAGGCAATTATTTATTGTGTGCAACTAAGACAGTCATATAGACTGCGCACAAGTATCAGTTGACAAATGAATAGCTGCTGGCTGCTGAAGTATAATATTTGTAATCTATATGCCAGATATGTAGTCTTAGAATTATTTTTACAAAAAAAGAACATAAAAACAAAGCAATTTTTTTTTTAATCACTTTTCTGCAGTTTGTTAAGATTTATTGCAATCTTAGTGTCTTTCCTTTAATTATAAAACAGCTTTTTATGCCATTAAAAAGATCATCCATCCTTGATTCGCTTAATCGAATTTAACTGTTGATTTCAAAACTTCATAACACTAGTGCTGCATAGATAAATCGCCATAATAAGATTTTTCAAGGTTTTAGCCAAGATTTTGCATATATTATGCTGATTCTATTCAGTTAATTGTTATCGCATTTCGATGAATGCATAGTAATTGGCGGCATTTTAAATTGTTTGTTTCTATATAAAACAAAAAAAATAATAGTCATTACATCGCTTTCAGCCAAATACTACTCGATCATAATAAACGAACATGAATAATACTTATTGACTTTAGAGAGCTCAACTATTATTGTTGCATGCTCAACAGGCGGATCTTTAATTAAAGCATTCATCTGTGGAGTGGTACACGGTAAAAAATTAAAAGTAATAATTGTAAATGAGTTTTGTAATATCTTTCAGACTTGAAATAAAGAAATAATTCAAGTCTCAAGATCCAAGTGAACCAATTTTAGCATTACCATTTAAAAAACGGATATAAAAAAAAAATATAAAGCAATTTAGGAGAAAAAATTAAAATGGAAGTTTTTAAATTTTTTTAAATCACGATTCGAAAATTATCACTGATTTAATTTTTAGTTTTATAGAAAGTATACCTAATTTATTTTTATAAGTTGTTCATTTCATTCAGAGGTATCATTCTTTATGTAAAAAATGCAAGTGTCATGATCGACACCTTATATTGCTCAAACTGTTCATTCTTGCTGCACAAGTGCTTTTGTTACACAAACAAAATCTTCAGCCTGAAAGTATACACACACAACATATTTTCCTATTTTAAATTATGCTCTGCACCTAATATCCCTCCAACTGTTGTTAAGCTATTACCGTTATTTTCAAACTTTCAAGAAAAGTGTTCAGCCTGAAAGTATACACAGAAAATTTATTTGATACTTATCAGTGAAGGCATTGATTTCAACCCATTTATGGCGGTCTTTTATCAGGGGCGGATCTGGAAAAAATCTTGGGGGGTAAATTATCAGAGACACACATTTTCGATTTGAGAAAATTTTGTCTTTTTACAAATAGACAAACTGTACTTTTTTTAATTGAAATTATTGAATTGCTTAATAAGCATTTTTTCCAGACACACACACGCACATTTCCGTATTTAATTATTTCACCCTTTTTCTGGAAAAATATCTTAACGCAAAGTAAATAAAAACTCTAAACTTAACTTATTTTAGATTTAAGGTTGATATATTCCAATTTTTCACATTCATTCCATTTAAAAAAAAATGCACAATTATATTTTCAAGTATGTGCAATGAAAAACATAGTTCTTTTCAATTAAAAAAAAATTAAAAGAATTTGAAACTCATTGTTTCAATACAAAATGATCTTGAATTTGAAATGCATTTGTTTAAATCTATTATATTGATCTACCGATTTGTATAACAATGACTGATTTCAACGAAGATATACCAGACCTTTCAACTTTTGCGCATTCAATAACAATATATTCGACAGTTTCGAAGATATCGACGTTCAACGTCGAAAACATTTCACAATTTTACGTAGTCTGCTCTTTTGAAACCCTTGTATCTTTAATATTTTTCAACGAATTTACAAAAACTTGTTTTACTTGGTAAAAAATCTCTGATTTTTAATAAACATTTAAGTTTTTTTTATTATCTTGCATATTTTCAAAGAAATTGAAAAAACAAACAGTTTCGTGCAGTCAATTTTATTCAAATGCTCACTACTTTTGTATAAAATTATTTTCTACTTACGTAGGTACTTTTTGGAGTGAATTTTAATAAAATTGAATGTACAAAAATTTTTGTTTTTTTGAATTTCTTTGAAAATATGCAAGATAATAAAAAAAAATAATATGTTTATTAAAATTCTTAGAGTTGCTACCAATTAAAAAAAATGTTTGTAAATTCGTTGAAAAATTTCATACAGGGTTTCAAAAGAGCAGCCTACATAAAATTGTGAAATTTTTTCGACTTTGAACGTCGATATCTTCGAAACTGCCGAAAATATTGTTATTGAATTTGTAAAAATTGAAAAGTCTGGTATATCTTAGTTGAAATCAGTCATAGTAATACGAATCGGTAGATCAATATAATAGATATAAGAAAATTATCAGAATAAGAAATGATTTTCATGTTTTTACCTATAACTCAAAAATTAAAGCTGATGGAGAAAACCAAAGTCCATATTTGAAATCAGCAGCCATTCATTCGGAATTGTTTATCGAGATATCTGCACCTTTTAAAAGCTTAATTTTGTTACTCTGTGTTATTAGATAGTCATTAGATAGAGACAAATTATATGACAAAATTATCAATAACTTCGTTTATATTTATTTTAATGTCTCTAAGTATATGCAATAATGCCAGCCCATTCAATCGTTCTTGCATAGTTGAACGTAACCATGTTTTTAATCGTCGCAGTGTAGAAAAACTTCACTCAGCTGTTCCTACACTGATAGGAAGCGTGGCAAAGCTAGCAAATGTTTTAGAAATTAGTGGAAAAATGTCATTATTACAAAGAGTAAAAACGGCGTTTATATCAATAACCTTAGTTTCGCTTACCTATTTACACTGCCAAATTTAAAGTTCATGAAATAATTGAATTTAAATTAGTTCCTTACTAAAAGTGGACTAAACGTGGCAGTTTTATTTCAGGAAAGTCGGCCTGGGGTCGAAAATCGACCAATTTTTGTTTGCTTATTTATAGTTGTATAAAATAGTCGGTGCAGTCTTTCTCCGCGCTTTAATTCATTTAAAAGAAGAATTATCAAAATCGGTTGAAAAACACCGGAGAAAATGGTTCTTAACTGTTTTCACTACACCTATTTATATTATGATGAAGTTAAGGTAGGCTTGAAAAATTTCAGAATAACAAACAATTTAGAATAAACTCAAACAAAAATAAATGTATGCAACAATTTATTTGCGCAGTTGATACAATTTTAGCAACTTTAACCTAACATTTATTCACTTCAAAACAACCCTGTTATATAAATATCAAATATGACAAAAAGTTTATAATATTTTCATAAGGACTTTAGCTGAAATATTTCTGAAAAATATTTTAACTGATGATGAAATAATTGAAGTAAAAACAGACTATTGGATTTTACAAACACTTACGCTGAGGTAGTGACTTCAAGTTTTTTTTTTAATTTTTATTTGTAAGAAAATAACGCGTATTTAAAGTTGATTGTTTAAAAAATGGCTGTAAATTTGAGAACATAACGAGCTTTAACTTTATTTTAAGGCTCATTTTTAAAAAAAGGCGAAGTTACATTACCTCGACTTAAGTGTTTGCTTTACACATAATTATATTTTTTTTTTTGTTTTTTTTTTAGCTTTGAACCAAGAATTTCAGGTGTCAAACCTTTTCAGTCAAGTCTGCCTTAGTTTGGAAATGGGGAGATAGATAAGTAGGAGAGAAATTGGAATCAAGAGAAATAAGTGTAGAATGTTGTATGTGTGGCGGACCGCTATGTCAACATGCGACGTCTTGAGAATCGCTTATGTGTACATAAAAGTACCCTTTAGCTGTGAGCACAATTATTTTCTCCAAATAAAGGATTAAAAAGTAAAGTATTTAAAAGTTCTTGGGGGTAATTACCCCCTTTAACCCCCCTCCCCCCATTGTATCCACGCCTGTCTTTTATACAAGTTTAATATAATTCGTAAGAATTACTCCTTCAGTTTGTATCATTCACAGCAAGACACGAGATGCAATAGATTTTTGTATGGAATGATGTTGTGCTTTTGGTGTGTTGATTATAGTGTGCTTTTTATGATACAACATAAAGAGGCTATAAGAAAGGTTTACAAAATCACAATATTTTGTGAAAATGTTATGTTTTACTTTGTGTATGTTTAGTTTCTAGACTGCTCAAACATTTGACAAGTTCCACAGCTCTTAAACCCCACCTGCCTGGTCATTATTTTGTATGATGATTTTTAATTGGGCATCATGTACATCATTGTACACCAGAAAATACAATAAATTCTTCATAACCTTAACACCATTAATACATGGTTTATTTATACAGCTTTAAAGTTAAAAAATTATTAGTCTCGTTATCTGATTGAGTCATATTTTGTAAACCAAGTCATATATGGAGTTTTGCAATATAGATGCTATAGCCCGTTTCAAAAGAGAAGAACATTTTCGCGCATGTTTGAGAATAACAAAATAATTTTAAGAGCGTTCGTCATTCTGATTGGTCGACATTAAAAAAAAATGTTATATTCTCTGAGCAGAAAAATAAATGAAAAAAAATTAATGTATATTCCTGATTTTTCTTGTTCATCGCAACTGCGCTGCGGAAGTACTGAATTTTATTTTTCCAAATCAACCAATCAAAATTGAAAAAAAGGAGGCGTCAAAAATACATTTGTTAGCCAAAATTTCACTTCACAATTTTTTCTTGAGAAAATAATATATTTTTGTAATTTGTATTTGATTTCTCTCTCAAGATGCAGGTTGCTGCAAGCCGTCGGTGTTTGTGCGATCATTTGTTCTGAATGTTTGCGCATTTAAATATATAGAAAAATAGTAAAAAACACTCAAAATTAGCATAAAGTTCAGCGAACAGTACAAAAAGAGCAAGAAATTACGCTCTAATAAATTTTCTAGCTTTAAAAAAAATTTCTCACTGCGCATCGAAAAATGAAACTAAAAAATGTTCTTCTCTTTTGAAACGGGCTATAATAATATTTTTGAATGCTTTTTGAAAGATGCTTTTTAACCCTCGAGAACTATCGTCTATTTCACTAACGTGAGTACTATCGTAGGGTGTAATCCACCCATACTCAGTTAGTATCTGCGTTTCTCATCTGTCAAATGAAACTATAAAAATAATCAATTTATTTTTAAGAATGAATACCCAACTACTGAAAAACAAGAATATTTTATAAGCAATTCATTTAGTTTTTTATATAATCGTTAACTTAGGAACATAGCAATTAGAGAAAAAAATAAAAAAATAAAAAAATGCATTCTGGAAAATCAGTTGCAACTTTTTTAGTTTTCACGCCACTGGCCTGTGGTTAACTGATTTGAAAAGCTGAAAATGTATATAAGAAAAAGTTATTTAATAATTTTTTTCGGCACAAAGTAAAATTTTTTTTCAAAAGTGAGCTAAATACTTACAAATTTTAGCTACTCATTGCATCTACTAAACATATCATCATAGATTAGTTCGTATCTGGCAAAGTTGATTCATAGCAGTACCTACAGAGAGGGTAGGTAAAACTTTTGCAAATATTAGTGATTTCTTTTCATTTTATATTAGCAATCACATACAATATTTCATTACTGATTACTATCGTGGGTGAAAAACACCCATAATTTTGAAACACCATTACTATCGTGCGTGTAAACCACCCAAGTCTCTTAATAAACTGGCTTTATGTAAATATCACCTTAGTTTAAACGAGTAAATAATGCTTCTTAACATCAATAAACATTCAAATGAGGATTACATTATAATTTAGTGATGAGTTTTCATGAAAAATTTTTTTCGGAAAAAAAAGCATTTTAACCCTCGAGGACTATCGTCTGGGTGGAATTCACCCATAAGGCTGAATTTCTTGGAGAAGTATATAATTTTTCATGAAAATCATCACAATCCTACACTATGACTTTATTTTATTTGTAAAGACATTATGTGATGACCTTTAGTGATGTTGGGTGATTCTACCAGGTAAAACAGGTCTTATTAAACTTCTCAAAGTTTCCAAAATTTCATGTCAATCTTAGACTTCAACATTTTTACTTATACTATTATGATGGCACTCAGGCCAAAACTTTTAAAGCCTTAGATGATAAAACTTTTATAAAGAAAATGAATTCTAGTAAGCCAGGCGCTCTATACAAAACCTCCTGAAGATACGTAAGAGTAATTATTTTTACCCTGGCAAAGGATTCCACCAAAATCATCACTTTAAACTTAAGAACATCAACAAAGAACTTATACTTGCTTTTGTCATTTATTTTATTTGTTTAAATGATAATGGTGTTGTATTAAATCCTAAGAGTATCAATATTTTTTCCCAACGAATGAATTTGTCTATCAATTGATAAAGTTAATGTCGAATATTTTGAGTGATCTCATCTACTTCCGGAATTTTTTTTCAATTCAAGGCTCAATTTGTTTCAATTAAGACCCGGCTGATTTTATCCAAAGAGAGCATTCAATTTAGTAGAATATTCCGGTGCCAAAATTAATCTAATATATAAAAATTAATGTTTATTTATTTATTTGTTCGACCTTTAAGCGCTTCATACCGTTCGGCTCCATACCGTATCGTATTCGAATTCTAACCGAACGGTGTGGAGCGCATTCTTAGATACTCTGCGTCCAGAAAACATTCTCAAAATCCAATGGTGCTTCTCTTCAGCCTTATCAAAAAGTGCTTTCTAGAGGCATTCTCTTAAACTTCTAAAAGGCTATTTGAATAGCTTCCAAATATGCTTCCCTGGCATGGCTTGTGCAATGCAATGGTTAAATATTTTCTTAGAAGCATTTTGTCTTATGTTCTCTGAACCATGGAATGCCTTCTTAATGTTTTCCTAGAAAATGCCTACAAGAATCATTTCATTGATGGCCTCAAAAAAATCTTCCATTGAAAAATTCTAGAAGAACTTCTTGAGAAGACTAAGGAAAGCATTCCTCCCAATGAAACGAATATGTTAAAAGAATACCTTCTGGGTATGAAGGTAGAAGGGATGGAACCCACGAGTTTCCCTTCCACTTCACTTTCTTTTGGATGCACTCATCACGGAGAATTACGTCTGACAGCGCGGTTTGTATGGGGTCGTTTTAACAGATTTTGTCAAGGCCATGAAACTTTTTGACGAATACTTTAGGGTATACCCAAAGCCTTTAAAACTAATCGTTCAAAGATAAAATATATACTAAAATATCAGATATATCCTGCGCTGAATTAATATCTAATTTTGGATTTTGTCACTATTATATTAATGTCACAAAATAGTAAGATATAAAAAGAAAAATGCATGTGTTTATATAAGAAAATCAATCATCAGCTGCTTATGATGTGCCTGCTGATTTCTTTGTTTTTATTTCGTTATTTTTGCTTGTGTTGCTTTTGTTTTGTACGAACTTGGTTCTTTACTCCACGGCATTGGCAGCATTGGTTCTCTACACCACGTTTAGAGGGTGAACCGATTTGATTTAACTCTTATGAAAAACCTTCTTGAATATAGCGTTCGCAACATAAGTGTAAATTATTGTTTTTTGAGTAACGTTAAGATATTGTATAGAAAATTGGTGACGTAAGTCATTTGTTTATTGAACATCGTACCCCTAAACGCTCAACCCATTTCTTCCCAAGCGAACTTGAAAAGTCGATTGAGTTTTCGTCTAGAAAGCTTGTAAAAAATCAAACCTTGTTTTCTAGGTAAAAAATTTTTTCGATCAGATTTTCGAAATTTTCCTTCGGAAGTGAATTATAGCCCCTTTAAGTTTATGAATTTTTAATCATCGTATGAAAATAGTTTCTATAGTGAAAAATTAATAAAAGCATGTACTTTTTTTTAAAAAATTGGATCCAAAATAGGTTTCCACCATTTTAGATGCCTTTTGGACTAAACTTTTTATAAAAGTTAAATGATTTTAACAATTTTTTTCTTAGAAACTCATTTCTATGAAAAAATTTAAATTGTAAGGATTTTTGCTAAATTTTTTTTACATATATTTATTGGCTAAAAACTAATTTTGGTAAATTCTTGCTAGACGAAAGCCCACTAGGAATAAATGGATTCAGTATGCCACGAGATCTTACACAGCTGCATGCACTCAGTTTGGATAAAATTACTCACTCATTAAAAATGAGTTCCACCTTATCTCTTAGATCAACAAACCATCGGTTAGTAGCCAATGTTAGATAAACCTACGACTAACTCAAGTCGTTTTGCTAGAACCTTGACGTTATTGATAGATTTTCCTCTATCCAAAAAAGCTACAAGAGTGATTTCTTTTTGATAGAAAGAAAGATTTTTCAAAGGTCTTGATCAATGAATTCACAAATTTTGATTTACTACGGCTATGAAGATGCATATCTTCTCGTATTAAGCATTCTTGAAACTGAACTTCTTTGAAGCATACGAGGTACGAGTATCTCCAAATGATAAAAATGATGAGTTGTTGATTGTTTTTTAAATACCGTAAAGGACACTTGGTCATTCGTCAAGAGAGTCAAGAGAGAAAAGCAAAGGCAGGTTCTGACGATTTTCTCGAAACATTATTTTCGATAACCACTGGTTCAAGTTCTAGGGCTTTAAATGGCTTTTTGTTAATTTAAAATGTTTCATTTTTTTTTATATATATGATTTTTTAATTTTACCTACCTGTACCTACTATGAAATGAAAATATTTGAAAAAACCGTAGTTTAAGGTTCTTCTTTATGAAAAACGCCATTTTTTGTTTTTTAACACTCAACCTTCTAAAAATATAATAAATTAAAAATCAAACGGTAGCATGACTTTTTCAGACTAATGGAAAATAATAAATTTTTAATAAGTATTTCGATGAAGAATTAAATTTAAAAGCATTATTTAATAGCCTAGACCTTTCTTAGCTTAAAAGTTATATAGAATTTTTTAATTATAAAATAGCTATTCGTTGAAGCAGAAATTAATTTTAATTTATTTTTTTACAACCGCAACAAATCATTTAATAGTTAATTTTAATAGTTTTTTGTTTCTCTGTACCAACGAATGCAAATATCATCGTTATGCACGACACGAAAGTGCAGAATATCATCAAGAGACGAACCGCCTTAACCACCTCCATAAGACCGCCTGCAACAATTGCTGCTGTTTGTTGTTGTTGTTGTTGTTGTTGTTGTTGTTGTTGTTGTTGTTGTATTTAACATTAGCCTGTCAGCACTAATTCTAATTCCATAGACCACTCTAGGCAAATAGAAGGAAAAACGAACACGACGATCATGATACGCCAAGATAGCCTTGTTCAAAGACACTTCGACTGGCAACTAACTAATAAAGCTCTGCTGCAGACACAAACGATTTAGAAGCAATTGCGCTGTTGCGTCAGTGTCCCAGACCATGGCATCGAAAATACATCATAAGCTCCAACAAATTCTTATATTAATTTAAAAAAAAAAAATAGAAAAAAATTTATTGCAAACGCATCAAGCTGAACAACAGATAAATGCATAAGTTAACAACTACAACAACTTTAACAACTAAACAAAATATTCTAGTCGCAAAAATCATGGCGACTAAGCCAAGTCCAAGTTTTCAAAAGAAAAAAAAAATAAAAGAAAAAAAATCAATTTAATTGTAAAACATCATCACCGCTGCGACGATGTTGCCGGAGTTGCATTTGGAATTGTTCTGGCATGTGGTTTATCTTGAAATAATTTATATCCAAGCATGCATTGACATTGACCAGACAACATCGCAGAAAGAATTAAGATTTATGAAGCTGATATTTTTAAAGGAGGCAGTTAAAGCATGTAAAGGCGGATGGAGAGGGTTGACTAAAAAAAAACAAATATTGTTTAAAGTTAAACATTTTTGGTTATAAACTATTTTTCGCAAGTTTTATTGGTTTCGACATAAAATGTACACCTAGCAGTTTTCATCTTTTTATAAGTGGACATAATTAGATAAAAGTTATGAGACAGTTATAAGAGGTAAGTTAGTGTTTATTATTATTTTTAATGATTTGTTTTACCCAACTGTTGACTTAAGAATTAATTGGTTTCATCAGTTAACAAAACGCTTACTTACATTAGTCAACACTTAACCACTGATTCTAGCTCTCTAGCATGATTGCTGAGTTTTTAGTTTTTATAAATAAACATATATTTGCATAAAACACGTTAAGCAGAATACGATTCGATATGATTTTTATCGTTATAATTGCTTAATTGATTTTATGAACGCTTGCTGGCGGTATAAAACATGATTTAATAACGTTGCTGGTGGGAACTAGAAAAATAATGATGTTGTCAGACTAACTAGAATATATTGTGAAGTGACTGACACATTGAACAATTCAGTGGCAGACAATAAAAGCGAAAGTTTTCCGCGATAGCTGATGTTCAGATGAGGAAAGGTTCAATGCAATATAAGAAGAAAATAACTGCGGAAAATATTTTATTTCAGATTAAATAAATAACAACAGATTTTTGATAAAAATACACCGATTTGTATGCAAGAAATCTTTAGCAAAATAAAAATCACTATGGAAATCAGTCACAGATCAAAGCTGAAGTAAGCGTAAAAGACGAAGACGAAGTCGAATTCAAAGTCGTAATCGAAATAGAAGTAAAAGTCGAAGTCAAAGTCAAAGTCAAGGTCAAGGTCAAAGTCAAAGTCAAAGTCAAAGTCAAAGTCAAAGTCAAAGTCAAAGTCAAAGTCAAAGTCAAAGTCAAAGTCAAAGTCAAAGTCAAAGTCAAAGTCAAAGTCAAAGTCAAAGTCAAAGTCAAAGTCAAAGTCAAAGTCAAAGTCAAAGTCAAAGTCAAAGTCAAAGTCAAAGTCAAAGTCAAAGTCAAAGTCAAAGTCAAAGTCAAAGTCAAAGTCAAAGTCAAAGTCAAAGTCAAAGTCAAAGTCAAAGTCAAAGTCAAAGTCAAAGTCAAAGTCAAAGTCAAAGTCAAAGTCAAAGTCAAAGTCAAAGTCAAAGTCAAAGTCAAAGTCACAGTCAAAGTCAAAGTCAAAGTCAAAGTCAAAGTCAAAGTCAAAGTCAAAGTCAAAGTCAAAGTCAAAGTCAAAGTCAAAGTCAAAGTCAAAGTCAAAGTCAAAGTCAAAGTCAAAGTCAAAGTCAAAGTCAAAGTCAAAGTCAAAGTCAAAGTCAAAGTCAAAGTCAAAGTCAAAGTCAAAGTCAAAGTCAAAGTCAAAGTCAAAGTCAAAGTCAAAGTCAAAGTCAAAGTCAAAGTCAAAGTCAAAGTCAAAGTCAAAGTCAAAGTCAAAGTCAAAGTCAAAGTCAAAGTCAAAGTCAAAGTCAAAGTCAAAGTCAAAGTCAAAGTCAAAGTCAAAGTCAAAGTCAAAGTCAAAGTCAAAGTCAAAGTCAAAGTCAAAGTCATACTAGAATATCAAAGTCAAAGTCAAAGTCAAAGTCAAAGTCAAAGTCAAAGTCAAAGTCAAAGTCAAAGTCAAAGCCAAAGTCAAAGTCAAATTCAAATTCAAATTCAAATACTTCAACATCATCAACATCATCAACATCATCAACATCATCAACATCATCAACATCATCAACATCATCAACATCATCAACATCATCAACATCATCATCATCATCAACATCATCAACATCATCAACATCATCAACATCATCAACATCATCAACATCATCAACATCATCAACATCATCAATATCATCAACATCATCAACATCATCAACATCATCAACATCATCAACATCATCAACATCATAAACATCATCAACATCATCAACATCATCAACATCATCAACATCATCAACATCATCTACATCATCAACATCATCAACATCATCAACATCATCAACATCATCAACATCATCAACATCATCAATATCATCAACATCATCAACATCATCAACATCATCAACATCATCAACATCATCAACATCATCAACATCATCAACATCATCAACATCATCAACATCATCAACATCATCAACATCATCAACATCATCAACATCATCAACATCATCAACATCATCAACATCATCAACATCATCAACATCATCAACATCATCGACATCATCAACATCATCAACATCAGCAACATCATCAACATCATCAACATCATCAACATCATCAACATCATCAACATCATCAACATCATCAACATCATCAATATCATCAACATCATCAACATCATCAACATCATCAACATCATCAACATCATCAACATCATCAACATCATCAACATCATCAACATCATCAACATCATCAACATCATCAATATCATCAACATCATCAATATCATCAACATCATCAACATCATCAACATCATCAACATCATCAACATCATCAACATCATCAGCATCATTTACATCATCAACATCATCAATATCATCAACATCATCAACATCATCAACATCATCAACATCATCAACATCATCAACATCATCAGCATCATTTACATCATCAACATCATCAATATCATCAACATCATCAACATCATCAACATCATCAACATCATCAACATCATCAACATCATCAACATCATCAACATCATCAACATCATCATCATCAACATCATCAATATCATCAACATCATCAACATCATCAACATCATCAGCATCAATATCATCAACATCATCAATATCATCAACATCATAAATGTTGCTCCACTTCAGGAGCAAAAGCATTATCTTAATTTTTTCTTTCTATTATTTCATAGCAATGACATTTTCAAAAGGCCAAACTAAAATTTATTTAATTTTTTTTTTTAAACAAGAAATCGATCGGATATAAAAAAATCGTTGGACACATTTTTACATGCTTATCTAGATCTACATGCTTTCTTTTGTGTCTTTTCAAAAACGGTTATAAAACTTTTTACGACGCAAGCTTTATAATAGGCACAATAACGTTTAATGTCAAGCATAACTAGTAAAGGGTCATTTAACTTCTTTACAAACTGTCGTTTATGTAAAAAATCTTTGTTAACAAAAGCTTTTTGAAGTCTACAATACAAAAACGCATAAAACTATCGCATTAGTATTTTATGATACCCAATGCATTTTTACATATAATGCACAGCGTTGCAAAACACATAAAAAAAATACTTTTGCAAACATATAAGAAATATTTTAGCAGAGATTATTTATTGCCTGCCTTGACATAATTGATCTGATGAACTCAAGTTCGTTTCTTAAGTCTTTTGTTTGATTGCTTAAATAAGCATTAAATGTCATAATTTGATTCACATAAAACGGATAAGTGTTGTTGTATAACAAATAGCCAATTAAGATTGATGATGCACATTTAAGGGAAACCTTAAATGATTTAATGCGAACAAAATAAGACTATTTAATGGCAACAAAAATATAATATAAACCAGGAAGTCACACGCATAGGTTTTTTAATCACAGTTGTTCACAACAAGCTTACAAGCAAAAGAGCTAAAATAACGTTGTAAATAATAATAAAAAAAAAACAAAATCAAACTCAAAGTAATGACAACAACTTAATGCCTGATCGATTTCTCCAAGGTTTACTGCTGCTGCTGTCATCTTGGCTAGTTGATTCACTGATATTTACAGCAGTGCCGACAGAAGCGAATTGTGGCATCCTTTATGTGCAAAGCAGGAAATACTTTGGAAACGCATTTTACAACAACATAATTTTATAGGAAATCAATAGCAATAAAAAATTGAGAAAGAAAAACAACAACAATATATAAAATGTCTAACAAGTGGAAAACTTAACTTAAACAAAGTTACAACAGCTGCTGTGCAAAAGCAGCAGTTGCAACAAAAACAGCTTAGCTATAAACTTAGCCGTTGTCAACAAGCTGCCGATGAAGAAAGTAAGCAATGCTATAATTTTTCAACATTACAGCAAGCTTGGCAATGTTGCATCTTTTTCGCTTATGTTGATGTAGCTATTCGGCGAATTTGTTGCAGCAACTAGCAAATTGAAAAATTATAGAAAATATATATATATATGTATTTGTAATGATGGCGCAATAGCACGATGGATGAAGTGATTATGATGCCGCTGAACTTGTTCAATTATTTTTGTATAACTTGTTGGGAATAAAAAACTTTCGCTGGATGTCAGTTAGCTTGAAGGCTGATTAAGGTTTTGAAAATTTAAGCTTTAAATATTTTTAATGCAAATTATTTTGTCTAAAGAAACTCAATTAACTCTCAAAAAGTCTCCACTAAAGTTTGCATCATTCAATTTTTTTATTATTGCCAAAACTCTGTAGAAGTTTAAGCTTTTTATTAATATTATCATCTTTCAATTTTGCATTATTGCCAAAACTCTGTAAAATTTTAAGCTTTTTATTAATTTCATCATTTCGAAAGCCTCTACTTAAAACAAACCACAGCAGGAATCAACCGTCCCACACTTATTACAACACTTTTCAATAAAAACATTAAAAAAAATTTTTTTATATTTATTACAGCTATCAGCGCTATTTGTATTGGTTAGCATTAAAGCGTCTTGCCTAGATTGTCCTCTTGAAGTCGCTTACATACAATTCCCCAGACTAAGGAGCAACGAACTCTACGCTCAGCCATTGCTTAAGACTATGAAGCAGCAATAATTTTTATAAGAAAATCTCACCCTATCACGTTTTTCCGCGACTCATCGACAAAACAAAACAAAAAAGAAAAAAAAATAAGCCGAAAAAAAAATGTCAAACAGCTGATGAAATGGCACAGTGAGCTAAACAATACTCACTTCGAATTGTGAACATAAATTTAGCAAAACAACAACAAAGCGCAACATAAAATAAACAACAACAAGCTCAAATAAATTCATGATGACATTGTACGCTCATTTAAGTAGATATTTGTTAAAATTTAAGGCAAATTGATGTGCTTCTTTGCGACCAAACTAGGCTATAAAATGTTTGCTTTTGTCAAACATTTGAACAAATTCTTTTTATAGATCAGCATATTTGGTTAAGCAAAAAATTTCAAAAATTAAACATATCAAGTTTGCTATGGTTATAGGATGCTCTTTATGGCTAAGAAATTTGCAATATTTATTGTTAAATTGAAGCAATTTATTTTTGTTTTGTCTTGTTTGTTCAGGTAAGTTTGTTTATTTTTATCTATTAATGCTTTGTGTAAGTGTGCTTTGGCTCAAAAAAAAAAAATTAATTTAGCTTAAAATGCTACATTTTGTTTAAGGCTTATGTCTAATCGCGGGAGAGAAAAAAAAGTTGTTTTGAAAATAAATTATTATGTTATTATATGTGATGTTGTTATATTGATACTAGTATAGAAGACCGTCATACGACGGGTCGTATTCAAAATAATTAAGTAGCAGACGATATGATAATATTTTTATATTCACCTCAAATGTTGTTTTGTTCAAGTCGTCGTCAATGTGTCCTTACTGACATTTATCAAATAAAATTTGTGTGCATACTTTTAGGCTGACAGTTAACACTTTAAGCAATATTTGGTTGTATGAGCGAAACAGGTTCTGGTTGCTGCTAAACATGTTTAAAAAAGCATAGCAAAAACAACAACCATTAACAGTTTGAGTGATATAGAGCACGGAGCAGGACGTTTGTCTTTCATATATTAAGATATGTTAGTAAATAGTGCAAGTATTTGATAAAATGTTGGTGATTATATCACGAACATAACCTTAAACAAAATTAATATTTTAAAACATATAGTTTTTTGAGCAATGAATCAACTGGAAATTATAAAAATTATGGAAAAATTATATTCTGCTTAAAACTGTGTCAAATTCGTATGTTTCTTAATTTGAACTAAAAATTTTGAAATGATTTTTTTACCCATTAAAAGTTTTTGAAATTTGCTTTGATATAATTTTCCACGATTTTATCACTTGAATAACAATGACGGCTCTAAGAAAATAAAAACTCTTCCGGGTTCTCGTGCTTAAAAAACCAACAAAATTCCGCTGTTAAACAAATAAAACGCGTTTCCCAAGTTTTCCATTGTCTTGATATTTAAAAATAATTGTACGTGCTTCCATTATGTTGTTTTTTTTTCTAGCCCCATTACTATGTCACTGTGTCAGTGTGCCTCTTCTTTTATTTATTTACTTTTTACTATTGCTTTCTTCATTATTTATTACGATGGGAAAATAAAAACAATGAAATATAATGTTTTTTATGCGGCCTAATTGCTCGGAATCCAACCGTTTTATGTGTAAAGATGGGCATGGAAATTTTAATTAGCCTGTGTAACTATAACTTAAAATTGTTGTTAATAAAAAAATCATTTGGAAAAAAATATTTTAATGGTTTACGCAACAAAAAGCTTCAAATGAAAATTCAGTTTGTTTTGTAAAAAATTTGCAATGTTGTACCTAACAAATACGAAATATTTGCTATCATGGGTTCATAAGACTTGATGGGCTTTTAAATGAGATATTGTATTAAGCTTGAAAACAGAAGACT
>OY282643.1:40532259-40737259 GCA_958299015.1 Tetanocera ferruginea
AAATAAAAATAACAATTGGATAAATGTACCCAAATTTATAGATTTATACGCTGAAATTTGTTCTGCTGCGCTGCTGGTGGGTGCTGGCCAACAATTAATAACTACAATAAAGTTTGAACTGAAGCACGCTTTGTTGTTAGGTTTAGTTCAACCTCCTCTGCCAGTATGCCTGAAATATATCTGAGGAGTGCCAAAGTTGTTGTAGGTTGTTTTTTTCAACATATCCACAATGTTGTCGGTGGTAATTAATCATATGTTGATCTTTAAGAAATCTCTTGGCAAACAATTCTTACCAATTGTAGCTACATCATGTTTGATTTTTTTTTTTTTTCATCATTTGGCTTATTGAAACGGAAATCTTTAGCGATTAGTTTTTAATTTCTGTTAAAGCTTTGTGTGATTTAAAGAACAAATCCGATTAATGTTGCTATTGTTTGTGCGTGCGTGTTGGAACGTGTTAGGCTATGTAACCGCAATTAATCAAAACATTGAACACAGAACTTTAAAACATCAATCAATGTTTGCGCGATGGCTTTGATAAAAAAAAAATGAGAACAAATTATAGTTGAAATATTTCTAATACCGGATACTATATTTGCACGATACAGGCGAAAAAATACTAACTGAGATCTCAAAAGTATACAACAGTTTATTTTAGAACTTTGCAGGAATATTTAAAGACAATTAGTTGAAAGTTTATTTTAGAAATAAAATTGATTAAATTACATTTAGGAACTTTTTTTATTATAATTTAACAAAAAAAAAAAAAAACAACAAAATACGCATGAATTCATTCAGTTTCAGCTCTTCGTATATAAAATGGAAATAGGTAGATAGATTTCTCTTCGACCTAGCATGCGGTAAGTTACGGGCTCGAGTCCCATGAGTGCATAAGAAAAATTTTGTGAAATTGAAACATTTGTCTTTAAAATTCAGATTAAGTAAGGTATAAATTTATAAAACAATGTCAGAAATCAGAAAAAAATGGTATCTTTTGCAATAATTCTTGCACATTTTTTTTTGTTAATTTTGGAGTTTTGGTAAAGCTTACATCATTCAATTTGGTACAGTTTAACGCAGGTTACTTTCCGAAGTTTATAGTTTGAAATTCATATAAGCTGTAAAAAGCTTGTATAAGCAAGCACACACTAATCCTACGGAAGTTGTTAGCGAATTTTAATAAAAGTGCAAGAAGCTTCTGTAAAATAATAAAAAGTTCGCCTTTTTACCTTTAAGCTGACAGAGGTCTATAAGCGTGCTTTCAGAAACTAAGTAGTTTTCATAAGTTGCTGTAAAATTGCTGTAAAGCTTGCTGCAGTCTTTATAGAAGTTTTTGTGCTAAGTGGGTATGAGTCTTACAACAATATTATGTTCATTATTTTACTTTAACAATTTTATTTGTCATAATTTTTCTTTCTTACTCCTATGCCATGACCCGAAAAGAAATAAAATCCATAAAAACGTTTCAAGTTTTGAAAGCTATAGCAGTCACAAATTTCGATTTTTTAAAAAAATTGTAACTGATCTCTTTATCTTTAAAGTGATACCCATATTTACTTATTTGCAATAAAAAAAATTTTTGTTTTTGTCTATGGGACAATTCACTGTGTGACGTGAAGACTCAATGTAGATGATAGGGCGAGAAAAGCTATCAATGTGATTTACGTATCCAAGAAGATAGAGTAACTTCGGGTATTGTGATATGGTCGGGTAATGTGATATACATGCATCTTTTGTTAAATACACAATTTTTGACACTAACAAACATGTGAACATAACGGCAACAGAAAAAGAGACGTGCTGCTGTTTAATGGGCGCTCTTATTCGCTGTTTTTGCTCTCATTGCTGTAAAATTGTTTTATCGGTGTAGTCGGTGTATTTTTTGTTGCGTGCGCTTTGCAAGTGAATTACAATATCCTTAGCAGAATTGTAAGCTGAAGTGTTGAAATTGATTGTTGTTGGATTGAATTTAGCCACATATCAGTTGAGATCTTTATTTTCTTAAGTGTATTTTTACAAAAATAACCGTATTTTTTTGAAAACCGAATTCAGCTATTGTGATATAGTAAAATTTGGGTAATGTGATATACCATATATTCATACCATATCTGTTCATTTCATTCATTTTATAATTTGTGCTATTTTTTTGTTAAGTTTTTTCATATGTATTTGTATTCAGTTGATTTTGTTTGTATTTTTATTTCCTTTTATGTAAATTCCACTAAAATAATAAAATTGTATCAACAACAACATTAGCTGCGTTCGATTCGCCAGTGCTCAACTCGCTTGTGAAAAAAGCGTCTGCTCATTTTGCTTTTATTTGTTCAATAGTTGGCAACACTTTTGTTATGACGACCACAACAATAAATAAATTAAAAATTTGAACCTGCCAATAAATCAATCGACATAAGATATTTTGAAAATATTTTAAAAATAATAAAGTTGACTGATTGAAGGAATTTAATTTTTGTTTGTACTCACATCACATTTTGGCAGAATCTGAGACATTTTAGTCTATCCCGTGCACAAACCATGTAAAAGAATATTAACTTGGCAACGCAACTTTACTCAACTCAATCGGTAGTTGACTTTCTCTCTGCTCAACTAGCTGGAGACTTTGTTGTTGTTTTCTCATACAAATTTTGAAATAACCCTGCAGAAAAATGGACCAGATTTAGAATAGTTCTAAACTAGTTCCAAAAAGGGCCAGTACTGGTCCCACTACAATGCCCTTTTACATTGAATGTACTGACGCTTTTTACGGGTTGATGTCATAGGAAAAGACAATTGTCCCCATAAACACCCCTTTGTCCCTATATTAGTACTAGTTCCATTGTGAATAGTCCTTAGCTGATCACTTTTGCTGTAGTCTAAAAGTAGTTATTTTAAAGCTAGTTTTGGACTCTTTATTTTAAGGGTATTATTAAACGATTCAATATCGTTCTGTACTATGGATAAGTTTATGGGTGTGTTATAGAGTCAGTTTCTATAAAGAGCTGATTTATCGGATAATTTTAATCCACAAATATATTTTTTTTACATAGCTTCCATCTGCAATATTTTTTAAATAAATGAGAAATTGTTTTACAAAGTTTTATTTTTAAGTTTGAAAATAACACATATATACGATTTTAAGGAAATAATCATAATAATAATATAATTTTTAAGAGTATTCAGTTAGTTGCTTGATAAATTAAATAAAAACAAAATTAGAATATTAATACAAAATTAAATAAAGTTTTGATAAGAAAATAATAGAAATGCAAGGTAACATAAACATCATTATTTGAAAATTAATTGAAAGTTTCTTAAATTCGTAAAGGCAAGAACATATATAGAGGTAAAGAAAATAATAAATGTTAGATAAACACTATAGTTAACACATAAATAAAGGGATTTTACTCTATTTCAGATTTTTCTCTCGTGCAACTTTTTTGAAATGCTTCTTCTTGTTGAACTGAAAAGCTTTTCTGATTTGATCCTCAGGTGTCCCAGTTGTTGGCAATGTTGTTATAACAGCTGAAACAGGAATAAAAATATTAGTAAAAGCGTCAATATACATAAAACCCTTTTTTGACCGGTCTTACACTCCAATATAATAAAGACTTCATATAAAAGTATTTTTAAGCATACATGATATAAAAATTATTTTTTACTTAAATAATATATAACTTAATTTTTATTTTAACTCATTTCATAAGAATAAATTAATTTTACTGCCTTAAATCTTCTTGTCAACTTTCATCATTTCAACAACAATCTTCTTGCTACTGAAAATTTTTTGAGAAGAAAATTTTGAAATTAAAAACTAAGTGAACTATTCTTTGCTTAATATTTTTTGTACTATCTCAAAGGTAGTTCTTATTGAACTAGAAAAAAACTAGTTGGTTTTTTGAATTGACTCCAAAATAACTGCTGGGAAGCTACATCAATTAAGATATGCTGGCGAATCGAACGCAGCTATTAATAAAACTAAAACAACATTTTTTCTTTTCAATAAAATATATTTTTTTTTTAATTTTGGTTGAAAAAATAATAGATACTGCTATTTAACACTATTCAGGTAATGTGATATTGGTATTTATGGTATATAACATTATCCGAACGTGGTATATCACTTTATCATTAAGGGGAGTTACATGACATTTTTTCATTGTGTTGAAAAAGCTTCAAATTGGATTACGTTATAGAGCTCCAAAGTTGTATAACAGTGCAAAATGCATCAAAATGCTCAAAAATAAGTACGGAGGATGGGAGCGGTAATGTAATGCGTAGGGCCTGACATAAGGCAGGCATATAAACTTCCTTATCACTGTAGCATCTTACAGGAGATGCCATAAGGAAGTCCGCAGAGATAGCTCTTAGTAAGAACACCGCATGCTCTTTAGTTAACATCTATTTTGACAGCCAAGCGGCGATCAAATCCATGTGCTCCGATATTGACAAGTCAAATTTGCTACTATTTAGAACTAGTACTGAATACTATCTGCAAAGAATTACGTGGGTAAATTTTTCGAAGTTTATTATAAACTTCATAATCCATATGAATACATTTAATACAGCAAATGTTAAACACGTGTATATCAATTAACCGCCGCAACCTAGCTCCAGTTGCATTATTTTCTTCACTCACTTTTGACGTAGAATTATGTCTTACAGCGCGGTTTTTATGGGGTCGTTTCAACAGATTTTTTTAAGGTCATTAGGCAACGTTTTTGGCGAATACTTTAGGGTATACCTACAGCCTTTAATACTCTTCGTTCAAAGATAATATATATACTTAAATATCAGATATATCCTGCGCTGAATGAATATCTAACTTTGGATTTTGTCACTATTATATTAAAGTCACAAAATAGTAAAATATAAGAAGAAAAATGCATGTTTTTATATAAGAAAATCAATCATCAGCTGCTTATGTGTCTGCTGCTTTCTTTACTTTTCTTTCGTTGTTTATGCTTGTATGCTTTGGTTTTGCACGAACTGATTGATTCGCTTTGGCAGCATTGTAAGCATTAGTTCGCATTGGGTTTATGTATGCACTACTGTTCTAGTATACTATTTTGAAACCAGAGTTCATGAACCTCTTTCAACCCAGTCAATGAACTCAATCTGTCAAATTTAACGAAATGGGTCTGTGATCCGGTTAGATTTAACTCTTATGAAAAAAAAGAATTGGATCATATTTCTTTTTATGCTTTGCCCAATAGATGGCGTAAAATTTTAATTTTTGGTTTTAATGCAAATTAATATGGATTCCACATCCTACTAGCACTAGCGAGTGTAGTTTGCAAACTATACATCGAAAAGAAAGTGTAGCTAGCAAACTAAATATCAGACAGAGACGAGAAGAAAGGACATGTGCTCAGCGTGAAAGATAGTAACGATACGATTTTTTAAAAATCGGGGTCTTAATTTTAATTTGAAATTAGTAGTTAAACTGACTGTAGCTCGCAAACTATATATCGCGCAGAGACGAAAGTGGCACCGATGGAAAGTGCATTTTCTTTGCCTTCTTTTCAACTAAGTCAATGAACTCCACCTGTCAAACTTAACAAAATGATCGAAAAAATTTTAAATTTTGCTTGTTACTCATTTTTTCATATTTACTATTTAACTTTTTCTTTGTTTTGGCATCGATAAGTTGTCCATAATTGAGTGTTATTCATTTATTTTTTAATTTTTGGAAGATCAATAAAAATACGTGCAAAATTAACAAAACAATCGGACCAAAGAGACAAAGTAGAAGAGGTTACAACTTAAACGGAGTTCTACGTCTACACTTACGAGACTATCGAAACTGTTTCTTTTTTGACACAATTTATTGACACACTTCTTCAACATATTTTTGTGACTTCCCAATAAACCAAACGAATTTGCCTCGAATTCGAGGTGAATCCGAGATCTCGGATATTTATTTTGAAAACGAAGTTCGTAAATGTTTTGCTAATGAACCCAATGGCGGGAGAGATGTACATTTCATTCTCGAAACGAGATTTTTTATCATAATCGAATCACTACCCAAGCGAGAATTTCAACATTAGCAAATCGTTTTCGAATAATTTTGGCAATTTTTTTTTAAATGAAATTTTTTTAATATATTCGTTTTTTCCGCACATCGATTATTATGATAAAAGATTATAAGATTATTATTGTTATAAAAAAAAAAAAAAAAAATTACATGTTCAGGATTCGTACCCACGCTCCCCGGATGCCAGTCTCCTACGTTATCTACTAGCCTATCGCACTTGCTGATTTTATGCTGCGTAATTTGCTTTATTTTGAAAACAAGCATTTGAGGAAGTGGGTTCGACTCCCAGCTCAGACAAAAAATTTTATCAGTATTTTTTTTGCTTTTGGTGTTTTTTCTCTATTTTTTAAAAAATCTGAAGGGAATTTAAAAACAAAAAAATCAATGTTGCTATGATTAATTGCAGATATATAAAAATTTATTTTATTAACGAGATTGCGGATTCGTTTCGAATTCGAATCGAATACGAGATATCTAATCCGAGTTCTCGGTTTCATTACTAATTCGAAACTAAACCGAATACGCTATGTGGTTTATTGGGTTACCCTTGAACGCAATGCACTACATAGATATCTTATCTCAATAACAACGTTTGATATTAATTTGACATAATTTGAAACATAAACAATCAATTATATTCAACAGATATTTTTGATATCTTGATATATTTCTATCATTTTTATGTTAACCCAATTTTTATGGGTATTTTTAAAATTTTTGATACTTATCTTAAATATGTGTGATATTGAAATGCAATTGAGTAGAGTATTTAAATGAGTGGCAGTAATATTTTTTGTTAGTACTTGATTGAAGTGAATACATTGCAACGGTTCATTTTCATATCAAAATATGGCTGAAGTTGTGGTCTTAACAATTATAACATTTTTTCTCCTTACTTATGTGAGCAGTCAGGATACAAATTGTCCTATTTATGTAGGCAATGGTATGTATTCAAGATCAACACTAAACATTAAAAAATGTGCTTTGTAAAGAGACCTCTTTTTATCAGGTACTCCGATATCATGCAGCCAAAGCATTGAAACGAGTCCCTTCACCAAAGTAGCGGATAAATACTATATTTTTGCCAGCTCAATCAAGGCAAGTAGCAGTAGATTTAACTTTTTAAACAAAATTGTACACTTTATAAACTCATTTGTACCACCAGTTGAACTGGTTTGATGCTGCCCACTACTGCCGCACAAAGGGTGCTCATTTGGCCTCTATTGAAACATCAGCTGAGCTAAAAGCTCTATCGGATTACATGCTCACTCAGAGCTATGCTGATGCATTTTGGCTATCTGGCAATGATCTGGGCCTGGAAGGATTATATTATTGGTTGGGCACTGGTCTGCCCGTTAGTGGTCTAGCCACTACAGATTGGGTGCCCGGTCAACCAGATAATCTTGTTGGAACTGCGGACTGTTTGAATCTTATGTTGCAGGGTGGACAATATTTATTAAGTGATTCAGACTGCAGTCTGACGAACTATTTTATTTGTGAAAGCTCTCATTCAGCGGTCACTTCCTTGGTTGCTTGGTACAGACTCATTGATGGCACGTATGGCTTTAAAACTTGCTTAATTAATTAGAATATGCAGTTTTGTGTATATAAATCTTTAATGTTATTTTTTTGCATAAACAAAAATTTGTATTTACATTGTGATATTATTAAGGCAATATACATAGATTATTTAAAAAATTAAAAATTTTATATGGTATACATATGTATCATATATGATTCATACACGTGTGACCAAATATAATCAATGACTCACATGAGACTTATAGACTATGTTGAATGCTTAAAGGATTTTGAAATTAACTAGTGAATTGGCTAAAGCCTTGTGTTTTATTGAAATCTTTTCTTTCTTGAAAACAAAAATAAAATTAAAAAGCTTTGGTTGTGATAGAAAAGAAAAAGTTTCAAAAATTGAATTTGAATTTGAATGAAGCATTGAAAAATTTAGTTGAATTTGGATACGTATTAAATAGTTGAACTGAAAATTTCGTAGGCTGACACATAGATGGCGTTACTAGAATGTTATTCACATGGTTTGCAATTAGTACCAACCTTCTCACGACACGTGTAAAAATTTGGCCCTTGTCGTACAATTGGTTCGTGTGATATAGCGTTTTGGGTAAGCAAACTTTTCCTTTTGTGAAAAAAATGAACTAACAAGAATTTTGTGTGTTAACGAAGCATTGTTTTATGGTCAAAAAATACTGTTGTAGCCAAACATTAAATTTGATAAACATTCAACCAGAAAAATCAAAAGTTGAGAAGTGGTTTGCAAATTCTAAACGAGGCAAAATGAACACCGAAGACAATGCACGCAGTGAACGCCCTGTTACGGACGAAAACATCAAAAAGTACCAAAAACATTAAATTTGATAAACATTCAACCAGAAAAATCAAAAGTTGAGAAGTGGTTTGCAAATTCTAAACGAGGCAAAATTAACACCGAAGACAATGCACGCAGTGAACGCCCTGTTACGGACGAAAACATCAAAAAGTACCAAAAATAATTATGAATGATCGTAAAATGAAGTTGATCGATATGGCGGAGACTCTAAAGAAAAATATTGACTTTATCATTCGTGTAGCCGCATAAAAAAGTCTAACCCATTGGGCGGCCAATTCACATCACCGCTATAAATTACACGATTCGGGAATTTGCGTCACAAAATGTCCAAATTTAGGTTAGTAGTGTGTGGTATAGCTCCGTCCTGTTGAAACCACATATCGTGCAGACAATGAGCTTCAAACTCCTCTACAAAATAGTACCGCTCAGAGTTTAAATTTTCAGTGTTTCTGTACATTTTTCGAAAAAAATTTTTTTGAAATCTTCATATCTCGCTTGTTTACTAAAAAAGACAGATAATATTCTAGAATTCAGAATTAAGCACTTAAAACTTCCAATGAAATTTCAAAAAAAATTTGTCAAAATTAAAGAATCGTTTTTTTATTGCTTTTTGAACTTGGCCTTCTTATTCTTTTCGAAAAAAGTTTTTTCTTGTATCCATTTGATGCATTGTGTAAGTGTACAAGTGTTAAAACTTGAAGTCTTTGGTTCGAATTTAAAAAAACACAATAGATTTTTGTTCTAATGCTCCAGTCCTCAATCCGGGACGCTTTTGCTTACCCTTAAGTGTTTTCGACAGACAAGAGAACTTCATCTTAAAAATACTTTCAACTGTCTTATTATCTTTCCAACGAAATTGGTTCAGGTTAGTGCGTTCGAAATGAATATTCAGGCGGTATTCTATCTAGGCGCACAAATTTTGGGTGGTTTTTAAATTTCGAAAAAAAAAAATAGAATATTTTCACCACCAATTTTATATAAAATATTTTTGATATTTTATCAATACAAAAAAATGAAAAAAAAATTTTAAAATTTAAATCTTTCTCTAAATTACATTTTCTAATACGTCTGCCGTGATTTATAAAGTACTTTTTAACTGATAAACTTGAAATTTGGTGTGGATATTATTCCTCTTTTCTTGGAACTATAATTATTATAGTTTTTTTTACTTTTTTTAAAAAATTCAAAACTTTGAATAACAGAGCAAACAACATTTTTTAAAATAGCTATTTTGTAAAAATATTTGTTTAATTTCTGTTCAGGCAATAGCGACATTCTTAGTTAATAAGAATCTGTTTTCTTTTCTTCTTCAGATCAGCAGATGGTTTGGAATCATGTCAAGAAGGACACACCCTTATTTCGTGCCCCCCACTGTAATTTTACCAGCCAGTAATTTTTTCTATTTCAAAATTCTGTTTATTTTCAATATCTTTTTTTTTTTATATTCTTAAAACATCAATAAATATCTTATAAAAAATTACTAGAAAAGTATCTCAGTTTTTTTAATAGAATTTAAAAAAAAAACACCCAAAACTTGTAGCCCTAGACTAGAATAACTCCTTAAATGATTTTACTACAATAGCTTGGGAAGATGAAGCTTTACTGTGTGACTCACTTTTTTTAGAAACCAAAATATTTTGTAGCAGCATTTGCAGAAAATTAACGTTAATAATTGTTGTCTTTAACCGTTAATAAATAAACTAACGACATCGAAAATCATTGTTAAGCTGTTTAGGAATTCCACTACCAGAATATTTTTTTAAAGATTATGTTTTGTTTTTGTAAAACATGATTATTAAAATTCTATTTTGTTTTTTTTTTTGCTTTCTTTGATTTAAAATATTTTGTAATCGATTTTCTTTAAGATTTTTCTGCATGATATCTTAACAAATCGTGCTGTTATGTAGTATTGAAGTGTTTGAAATTGAAAGCATTTTAACAGCTTGATATGCAGCTGTCTAAGAAAACGCTTTATGCGTGCTTTACAGTTTTTTTTCACACTTAAATATGCATGCATGTTTTTGCGTGTCTTTAAGAAATAATATGAATTTTTATGCGGAAAACTATAAACAACAACGCAGTTATAAAGGTGAAAATTCAGGTCAAGAGATGGTTTTACTATTTCTGTTGCTGTTGATGATAGCTAGACATCAACTATGTTTCACTAACTGAAAGCTAAAAGAATCAGTGAAAAATAATAATGAAAAAAATAGAAAAAATTACTGTTAATTTTTATATGAAGCTTGGCTGCAGCTGGTCTGGCTATGACTTCAGCCAATGACGCTGCATAAAGTTGCGCTTTTGCTAAGCCAGGCAATTAAATAATTTTTTTTTTTCTAAAGATAGCGTTGTAAATTTAGCCACTATATAGTATATAGCGAAAAAGCAGAAAAGAAGAAGAGGCTTACTGCTAACAAAACATTTTGCAGACATGAGAGTTTGTTTTGGTTTTTTTTTTTTTTTAAAAATAACTTTTGAGGCGTAACAGCAACGTAATGATTTTTAATTCAATTCCTGCTTGGATTACGCGGTTTGTTGGTACGCTTGGGAAAATTTTGCAATTACATAACGGCCAGTTGTTAATTGTTTTTGTGTATAAAATTTGTAAATTACTTCATTTACAAATTTTGGTTTTAATGCGATTTTAATATGAAGTCCAAAAAATTTGTCCTCAAATGTGTTTAAATTAAAAAAAAACAAACAAAAAAATATAATATAAACAGCAAGAAAATTTTTAAAAATGTTTCAAATTTTGGTCAAATAGTAATTAAATATGTTATAACTGTATTTTTCCTATACAAAAAACTTGACATCTTGTCTTCATAAAAGCCAAACAAAAGACTTAAGTAACGAACTTTTGCATATAAATAGTTCTTGCTTCAAATTTTCAAATTGAAATTTTAATATTTTAGTCAAACGATCGACACGAATTGCAGTGACAGCAACATGTTGCAAATATGCACTAGCAACTACAACAACAACAACAATGACAGCAACAGCAAAAACAACAACAATAATGTCACAACAATCAGTTTCAATTCTACTCAAAAATTGGTCACAGTCAAAGCAGCAAATGTTTTAAGCCTAAAATAACAACAACTTAAGCAACTTAAGCAACAACACAACAACAGAACAACAAAATTGCAGCATCATTGTTGCATATAAATGATTTATTCATATGCATGCACAATGCCTTACTTAAGGCTAATGTAATACTTCATATCTGAAGAGCCAACAATGTCAAACATTTTACTCACTTTTGTAACAGCAACAACAACAAAAACAACAACAATAACAGCAACAAATTTGAAAACGCTACCTTGAATTAATTCTAGTTGCTGTTGTTGCTGGTTGCTTGGCGTCAGTTACTGTTTTTTATACTGCTTTTATACTTACTTTCAATTTTGTTTTTTGTCGCTTTTGTTTTTTTTTTACAAGATATAACAAATAATAGCAATAATAGCGATCTCTATCAGTTAGCCGAAAGTTGTATTTTGTACTTCAAGTGGGTAGCAAGAAACCGTTAACAGAATACAATTAAAGCAAATCCCTTCAACAGTTGTCATATTTAAGACTTGCGTGACCATTTTTTGACACTAACTACCTGAAGTAAAACAAAATCCTAATAAAATCACAATCACAATCTCGAGCTTTGTCAGCACGTGACTTATGCGTCACGAAAGAGTTACAAGCAAAGTCAAAGTATTGGGCTGATATTTGCTTAATTTTCCAATTAAATATTTTTCTTCTATTTTTATGCATATATCGCACACTAAATACAAAACAGTCACAACTCAACATTTTTTTATATCGACTTTTTTATAGAAATCAATTCACAAAACATATATCTCACTATATATATCATTATTTTCTTCATTATCTGAAAGAATGTAGTTTGTGTATTTAAATGAAAATTGCTTTTCTTCTGCAGCTTCAACCAAAGAGTTACATTTTTCGCTTCTCCTGAGAAGTAATGCTTTTTGAGTTGTGACTGTTTTATATTCAGTGTGCGATATAATAATTTTAAAAAAAAACCAATACTTTTACTCCAAATATAAATCCATAAAATTTTTAAGCAAACATTCCGTAAATAATTAAATACACTGAAACAAAAAGTACACAATACTTGTGAATTTCTACATGATCTCTATGAATCGCATTCATGAATTTTGTTCCAGTAACCTTTTAAATGAGTTACCTGAATTATTCATGATATCAATGTACAAAATGCACAAAAGAAAAAAACGACCAGAACATGAATATTTCATAAACCTACACTGAGAAAAAAAACATACTTTAAAATCAAACAAAAAATTTTAAAATAGCAATTTAATGCTTTTACGTTTCTACAAAACAAAATTTGTAGCAAGTGTGTTTGATTTTCAACTACCTATAAACTCTTTTCTTTTTTTAATTTTCTCATCATTATTTCTTTGAAAAAACAAACAAAAATCTGAATATAATGACAATTTTTTAATTTTTCAAATTGGTTTGACATATATAGACCAAATGATAAAATAAAACTAATTTAATTTATATTAACTAATATTGAAATATTTAAAATGCAAGCTTCATCAAATGGAGTTAACATTTGGTTTTCGGAGGGTCCCGGAGGTAGCTTATTATGAATCTGTTGCCAAAAACTCGGAAAAGCTAAAAAAATGGCATGGAAAAAATTATGCTTTAAAACATTTGTTTTAAATTTTTAAATTTTTATTTTAAATCGTTTTTCATAACAAAAACATTGTTTTAAAAACAAAAACTATTGTTTTGAACTTAACATTAAAAACAGTTGTGTTTAATTTTAACGAATTTGTTTCAAGCTCTATTTCAAAAACAAATTCGTTAAATATGAACACAATTTCATTTAATTTTAACACATATTTCCCTCAGTGTAGTGTTAAAAGTTCATAAAGTGTATGTACAAGGGAAACGTGAACTAGTTTATGAATTCAATAAATTGCATATTGTCCATGTGCAAATTTCGGAACAGCAAGTATTGTTTATTAAATAAAAGTCACAAATGCATAAAACTCATGTACTTATACTATGAAACCGTGAACTATTTTATGCATTTAGTGACCAAAATTCATACATTCTATGTACACTAAGACGGGTCGGTTTTCACACGCAAAAAATCTATTCAACTGGGTTGAAATATTTTTTGGCACATTTTAATAACCTCCACGAAACAATTTCGCGATGCATTAACTCTAAGGATACCATGTATTCAGTCTAATACAGGGTTGCCCATATTCGACGGACCCATCTGGCAACGCCATAACTTTTGACAGAGATGTCAGATCGCTTAATGACATACCGCGTTTGAAGCGTCAGTCCAAGCAGATTTTTACCATGGAACAATACACGCCACGCGAGCGCTCTGAAATAGTTGAAATTTACATTCAACAGAAGAAGTCAATTGTGAAAACTCAACGTGCTTTTAAAATATTAAAAAATGTGAGAAGTGCGCCTTCTAAGAACACCATTAAGCGTTTATACGAAAAATTTTCGACTGGTGAGGCTCTTTCTAATCCGAAGAGGCGAAATAAAAGTCGACCAAGGCGATCGGCCGAGAATATCGCTGCCGTACGAGCCAGTGTTGAGAGGTCCCCAAGAACATCCCAAAAACGCCGTTCTCAGCAGTTGGGCATGGCTCGGTCCACTTTACAACGGATTATTCGCGTTGATTTGCATTTGTTCCCGTACAAAATTCAATTGACGCAAAGATTGTTGCCTGCGGACAAGCCTCGTCGATTGGAATGGGCCCAAAGAGTCATCGAAATGGCCGAAGATGACGAGCAATTTTGGAACAAAATTATCATGTCCGATGAAGCCCATTTCACATTGAATGGGACCGTAAATAAGCAAAATTGCCGTATTTACGCCACTGAAAATCCTCAGGAGATTCAAGAAGTGCCTCTTCATGACGAAAAAGTCACAGTTTGGTGCGGCGTTAGTGCGAAAACGGTCATTGGGCCGTTTTTCTTCCAAAATGAAAATGGCCATGCTGTTACCATCAACCAGGAGCGTTATCGCGACATGATGACCAATTTTGTGATGCCAATTATTCGTCGAAAGCGTATGAGGCAGTTCTGGTTTCAACAAGACGGCGCTCCACCGCACACAAGTCGCATAACAATCGATTTTCTGAAGAATTTGTTTCCGGGCCGTTTGATGTCGAAAAGTGGTGATTTGGACTGGCCACCGCGTTCGCCCGATTTGACGCCGCCTGACTTCTTCTTGTGGGGATATTTGAAGTCAAAGGTTTACGTTAACAAGCCAAGGACCGTAGAAGAGCTCAAGGACAACATTCGTGAAGAAATAGCCGCTATTCCGGCCGAAATGTTGGCGAAAACGATGGAAAATGCTGCAAAAAGGGCACAATACGCCAACAACGCCAGAGGCGGCCATTTGAGAGATATCATATTCAAAAATTGATGTAAACAAATCTACTTGGAACAAATTAAATGATTAAGATTGCCAACCGCCAAATTTTTATTTTTTTCTTTGATTTTTTTAACAAAAACATGGGTCCGTCGAATATGGGCAACCCTGTATATCCCTTTTTAAAGAAGAAATTTTTATGGACAAATTTTAACTTTGTTTAGTCTTCTCTTGAAAGCCTTCATTCCAGAGTAAATTGTGCATTCCTGCAAACCTACATTTTCCCTCGTTTTTATATAAATTGAAGCGAACTTTTCGCTTTAGCTTTTAGAGTTTTGAAATTTGGCTTCATGACCGACTTTAGCAAACGTGAATTTTCATTCTTTTATGAATAAATTGAAAATTGAGAACATCAAAAACCATCTGAAGTTATCAGATGTACTTTATGGGATTGTTTTCATAATCATGACCTCCATTTTGCAATTTCGCAAATTCAGTGGTTCTGTTCACATAGTTGAGACGGCTCTTTATCATGACGACTTACGAAATAAGAGCATAAGTGGACGATTGTGATTTTAAAAAATGGTCTTAAGTACATGAATAGTTTCCGGATTGTTGGTTGGTTCATTTGAGTGGTGATACAGCTATGGAGGGTATCCAATTGATGCTATTGAGCCGTTTGATGGCACTACCTCAAATTCGCGGGCGTTTTAGTGTGTGTGCCAGGATGAGTGAGATATGTTTCCTGTGAGCCATCCAGTTCGGTTAAAGAATATGAGTATATCGCTGATCCGTATATATGAAAGCTCCTGTAGGTTGTCGAAAAAGGGCTTATCCAGTGTGCTAAGTCTACTCCTTAGCTCTGGGCAAGCACATAGAAAGTGTATCACTGTTTCCTTTGTGTTCGGGTCGTTACAGTCACGACAGTGGAAGTTGAAGGGAATACCAAGTCTCTTCGCGTGAATACCAATGCACCAATGACTAGTTCGTTCTCTTTCTAATTACCATAAATGTTTCTGTGGGTGGGAACCTAAATAATGGTTATATCAAGTTGACGACTCAGCCTGGTCAGTTCCTCCTTACTCTGCTGAACTTGGAGTTATATTTTACGGCAGCTAATGCTCTGATGGCTGCTAGACCGGCCGTTTTCGTCGTCAAAACGTTGTTCCAAGCTTCATTTACGAAGAAAAATGATCCAATGATGCCACCACTCCACAATCCGCACTAAACCGACATCATGGACGATAACGTGTGGGTTTCCTGAGCGCCCCAGATGCGGCAATTTTTCGCCCAAAATCGTTTTCCACTTCAAGCTGCTCTCTATAATCCGTTCCGTTAAGCGACTCATTTTTTTCCGCGAAGGTATGATATATAAGTGTCAAAATGACCTATGATTTAAAAATAAACCACTAGATGGCCACTTTTTATTATTTTATTGAAATTCGATGTTATGTACACCATTACCTGTTACACGTTTCTTGAGAAATGACAAAGCACCCGTTACACCACTTTGCGGTTATGATTTAGTCTTTTTTTCCGAGACTGCCGCATAGGAGTAAAGGAGAAGTTGATTAAAGTTAGATATTTTTTTGTTGATTAAGACAAGGCAATACCATAAGAGGTTCCCTGCGCTTTTTTTCTAATAATCATTGGCTTCGAGGGCATAACTTTAGGGTATAGATGTCTATCAACAGATAGATTTGACATTCTGAGCTCCAGTATTGGCACCATCTTTGGCAATTAAGTCTAAAAGCCGCATGCGAATGATAACGTTTAGGACATCCGTTAGACAAGAGCCGCGGTAATATTAACATATTCTGCTTATTGAGGATGTTATTTAAAACTGAAAACCTGCCAGTAATTGGCCTACAGGCATTTCCTTCCTTGAGGAAACAATAGTACCTATCTCCTTATGGCTAAGTCACATCAAATTTTGAAAAAAAATTTTAATCATCACGAGCGTATTATCTGAGATATCAGATGGATTGTATTTTTTTTAATTAAAAAAAAAATTCCTTCTTTCTCCCAGCTAAAGCCATTCTTAAAAAACTTAACTTTTGGCAGGACGTACGTGTACTCTAAAAAAAATAAAATATAGTTGAACAGTGTTGAATAGCGTAATATTTTTAGAAAATACATAAAATTTTGAAAGAATTTTTAATCATCACGAGCGTAGTATCTGATTTATCAGATGGATCGTATAATTTTTAATTAAAAAACATTTTCATTCTTTCTCCCTGCTTAAGAAAATACAGTAGACAAGCACAGCTAACATAAAATAAAAATTCAGCCTGGAAACAAGCGGTACACGAAAGTTGCGCTTCACCAAATATCAAAAACATTGTTCTTTATCATGTAAAATTTACTAATTTTATATAAATAAAAAGCCAAATAAAAACCAACACAAATTTACTTTAAATTTTTTCGAAAAATAAAAAGTTTTGATCTTCAATTGTGTATTTCATTTTCACTTTTTGATAGAAAATGCGCTTTGATAAAAAGGTATCACTTCACTTAATTTAAATACCTAAATTTTAACTAGCGAATTCTAAAGCATTAAGCTTCAGCTACGTATTTGACCTGAAAAATTTTAAGCCTTTTGCAACCGAACTAGTCTGTAATATTTTAATGAATTGATAAAAATTTTACAGAAATTGTTCCACGGTACCTGTCATCCTTTGCTTTGTACTTTTCGTGAACACATATTTAGCTGTTAATAAGAAATACGTTTTTTTATCAACACATGTTTTTGCTGTAAAAATCAATGTGATCATAAAAATGTTCATATCAATTGATCAGTAGATAAGAATTGCATGTTTCAAATGTAGTTTGTTTTCAAATGTTTTTTTTTTCCATAAACTTTTGCAGTTACATAAAAACTTTGTTATGTCAGCGTTATTGATAAGCGATCGAAATCTTTAATCGTGTTTTTATATCTAATCGTATCTTGAGTGATCGTTGGCACGGTTTAAAAGAAAATCCAATTTAAAGGCAGTAAAAAGTAAAGTTTCCGGCATTTCTCTACACGCACGAGTTAAACATTAAAGCTTTTCTTATTGAACTTAATAAATATTTTTTAAATCATAACTATTCAAGATATTTTTATAACTTTCTCTCAATGAAGTTAAATAAACTTTTAGTTTAATCGAATGATCTAGTGGTCAACATTTAGTAGTTATAGATATCAAATAACAAATATTTTCTTGAAAAAATCCGCAACTTGCAAAAGTTTCAAAGGTCAAACCATACGCAATCTTTTCTTATTAATTACTTCATCACTTGTTCCTGAATTTTGATGTTGCCAAAATTGTTTTTGCTTAATTTATTTCAACATCTTTATAAAATGTTAGTAAATCATTGAGCTGCTTGATTATAGTTTACAAAAGTTTGATCAGTTAAAAGCATTACTTAATTTAAGTTTTTTTGGGTTTCATGCAAAATCTCAAAAATTAATCGTGCTTTGATGTTGTCCGCCATACTCTGGAGTACTACAATTAAAATAAATTGCGGCAGATGAACTTATATCTATTGACATGCTTTGCCAACAATGTCTGAGTGCTTCGACCCGTGGCTGTGTAGGTGAAGCAACGGTAATTAATTGAGTTGTCTAACTATTGGGCTATCTTATACGACATGCTATGCAATTAATTCGCATGATGCTGTAACAACAAAATTCGCATGAATATCGAACAAAACTTATTTCGAAACATGAAATCTATATAATTAATAGGCTAAGGTTTTTTTTGTGACTTCAACTCCTCCCAGACCAATGGACCGATTCTATCGATTAAGATGTCATTAAATCAGGTTTAGGCTGTATATGTGCAAACCACTTTTAAAAATTGTGATTTCACTTCAGGGGGTTCCCAACCTTTTAAAACAGAAATAAAATTTTTGTACAAAAATCCGTTATTTTATCGATTTGAAATTTAGTTTGAGAAGAGCTTATGAGTTGATCGAATTTGAATTTTTTTCAAAACTAAAAATTTTTAACCAAAATTATCTTTTATGCATTCCTCAAATGTCAATTGTCCGAAAAATGCAGTTCCAAAATCAAAAAATTCCACTTTCCGAGCAAACAAATCAGTCAAATTTTAACAGTTTTCAAATTTTTTTTGTTTTTCTAAATTTTTGTTCAATTTTCTTTGAAATGTGTTGGGAATTACGGTAATTATCTTGCCAAATGTATTTTTAATGAATTTTCTTAATATTTTCTTTAGTTGTTTAACGTGTATTTTTATCAAACGCCAAGACAGAGAAAAAACTCTCTGAAATTTAAAGTTCTGTATTTGGAAGCGAATACCTCTGGCACTTTTTAAAAAATTTCATTTATTTCTTTTTTGTATTTAATTGCAATTAACTGACTTTAAAATAATAACAAAGTTTTTACCGTTACTTTATTATTTATATTTTAATCATTGCCTTTAAAAAGAGCCCAATAAAATGAATGTTTTCTCAAAAAATGTATTAAAAATTGTTTTTGTTGTAAAAATAAAAAAATTTCAAATTTGCATTTTTGATTTTCTTTCATTGTATATAGCTTATTTAAGACGAATTTGTTTTTGTTTGACAGAAAAATTAATAAATACTATGTGTCATCGAAAAAACAAGGCTACCCCCTATGGTTTTTTGCTCGAAATTTTTTTTTTTAAAATGTTGTTCTTATAATTTTTAAATCTTCAATAATTTTCAAAAACAATATATTTGAAAAAAATTTCATTATAGCTACAACCAATTAAAAGTTATAGCCACGAATCTGTTTTAATCATCCTGCTTATCTATATAATTAATAGGCTAAGGTTTTTTTTGTGACTTCAACTCCTCCCAGACCAATGGACCGATTCTATCGATTAAGATGTCATTAAATCAGGTTTAGGCTGTATATGTGCAAACCACTTTTAAAAATTGTGATTTCACTTCAGGGGGTTCCCAACCTTTTAAAACAGAAATAAAATTTTTGTACAAAAATCCGTTATTTTATCGATTTGAAATTTAGTTTGAGAAGAGCTTATGAGTTGATCGAATTTGAATTTTTTTCAAAACTAAAAATTTTTAACCAAAATTATCTTTTATGCATTCCTCAAATGTCAATTGTCCGAAAAATGCAGTTCCAAAATCAAAAAATTCCACTTTCCGAGCAAACAAATCAGTCAAATTTTAACAGTTTTCAAATTTTTTTTGTTTTTCTAAATTTTTGTTCAATTTTCTTTGAAATGTGTTGGGAATTACGGTAATTATCTTGCCAAATGTATTTTTAATGAATTTTCTTAATATTTTCTTTAGTTGTTTAACGTGTATTTTTATCAAACGCCAAGACAGAGAAAAAACTCTCTGAAATTTAAAGTTCTGTATTTGGAAGCGAATACCTCTGGCACTTTTTAAAAAATTTCATTTATTTCTTTTTTGTATTTAATTGCAATTAACTGACTTTAAAATAATAACAAAGTTTTTACCGTTACTTTATTATTTATATTTTAATCATTGCCTTTAAAAAGAGCCCAATAAAATGAATGTTTTCTCAAAAAATGTATTAAAAATTGTTTTTGTTGTAAAAATAAAAAAATTTCAAATTTGCATTTTTGATTTTCTTTCATTGTATATAGCTTATTTAAGACGAATTTGTTTTTGTTTGACAGAAAAATTAATAAATACTATGTGTCATCGAAAAAACAAGGCTACCCCCTATGGTTTTTTGCTCGAAATTTTTTTTTTTAAAATGTTGTTCTTATAATTTTTAAATCTTCAATAATTTTCAAAAACAATATATTTGAAAAAAATTTCATTATAGCTACAACCAATTAAAAGTTATAGCCACGAATCTGTTTTAATCATCCTGCTTATCTATATAATTAATAGGCTAAGGTTTTTTTTGTGACTTCAACTCCTCCCAGACCAATGGACCGATTCTATCGATTAAGATGTCATTAAATCAGGTTTAGGCTGTATATGTGCAAACCACTTTTAAAAATTGTGATTTCACTTCAGGGGGTTCCCAACCTTTTAAAACAGAAATAAAATTTTTGTACAAAAATCCGTTATTTTATCGATTTGAAATTTAGTTTGAGAAGAGCTTATGAATTGGTCGAATTTGAATTTTTTTCAAAACTAAAAATTTTTAACCAAAATTATCTTTTATGCATTCCTCAAATGTCAATTGTCCGAAAAATGCAGTTCCAAAATCAATTTGGGTTTTTTGGTGTTTTTTCATCTCAATGTGTCATAAATCGATGTTGTAGGTGTTCTGTAAGTACCTTTTATTAATTTCTGAAATATATCTTAGTATTATTTATTAAATCTATTTTTTAATGCGTTTTTTTTAACATTAGTTATTTTTTATAGCTGGAAGAGTTAAGCTGCGATGTTTTCGAATAGTTATTATGTTTTTCTCAGTTGTTATATTAGTGTAAGTCCGTCTTCGTATTTTGACAGCTACATTAAAAAATTTTGTGTCAGATCAAACGTTTAAAGTCAAACCATTCAGATAATGATCTTTTATATCATTATTGAGACTCAATATATCGTTTCTAACAATTAATTTTTATTGAATTGCTCGAATTCGGGCAACAGGTTTACTAGTATTTAATGATTTGGCTAACATAAGGCAAAGGCGATAGGAAGAGGGTCAAAACCTAAGGGTGGACACCTAATTTTGAGTTAGTGTTAGGAGTTGGAGTTGAAGTTGAAATTGAAGTATGAGTTGGAGTTGGAGTTGGAATGGAGTTGAAGTTGGAGTTGGAGTTGGAGTTGGAGTTGGAGTTAAAGTTGGAGTTGGAGTTGGAGTTGGAGTTGGAGTTGGAGTTGGAGTTGGATTTGGAGTTAGAGTTGGAGTTGGAGTTGGACTCGTAATTGCAGTTGCAGTTGCAGTTGCAGTTGGAGTTGGAGTCAGAGCGAGAGTTGGCGTTGGTGTTTGAATCTGTGTTTGAGTTTATTTATGAGTTTGAGTTAAAGTTTGGGTTTGAGTTTGAGTTCAATTTCTTCCAATCAAGTCTTCAATTTCTCTAGAAGTAACATTTGGAGTAAAACTGTACACAAGTTTTTCTACTCAAGTTTTTTTTCTATCCATCATATCACTAGACAAAAATTTGCCCATGTTTTTCAATCTTGTCCAAGCCTAATTTTGTCACCTTCTTGCAAAAACAAGCCGCAAAACCATCTATTAACTAATAGATTACTTCATGTCTTCAAGACGTACGCATAAATTTTAATTAAGTTAATAAATAGCATTAATAAATTTTTATTGCACCCAATTAAATGCACGACGCAGCATGCTTCACACCAAAGGCGCCAACAACACTAATTGACCAAATTTATTTTTCCATATAGACACGAAAATATACAAGCAGTTGACAAAAAAAAAAACACAAAATAAGCGTCAAGAATTTTATGAAAACTAGTTGGTGCGAAGGCCAATGAGATGACGCTTAGGTTAAATTATTAACTTGGCTTGAATCATAAACAACTTGCGGTAGCACGCGACAACATAGAAGATAGAGACAAAAGCAACCAGTCGGCACTGATTTAACTAACTATAAAAAATTATATTAATCATTAACTAGTTGCTAGTCAAATTCAAGATAACGTGGGAAAATGAGAAACTGGTTGTGGTCAAAAAATGTATAATCTTGAAAAAACCAGAAAATTTTAATAAGTAATAAAATTTCATTTCATTCACAAAATTTCATTTGAAGTATGAAGTATGAAGTATGAAGTATGAAGTATGAAGTATGAAGTATGAAGTATGAAGTATGAAGTATGAAGTATGAAGTATGAAGTATGAAGTATGAAGTATGAAGTATGAAGTATGAAGTATGAAGTATGAAGTATGAAGTATGAAGTATGAAGTATGAAGTATGAAGTATGAAGTATGAAGTATGAAGTATGAAGTATGAAGTATGAAGTATGAAGTATGAAGTATGAAGTATGAAGTATGAAGTATGAAGAATGAAGTATGAAGTATGAAGTATGAAGTATGAAGTATGAAGTATGAAGTATGAAGTATGAAGTATGAAGTATGAAGTATGAAGTATGAGATATGAAGTATGAAGTATGAAGTATGAAGTATGAAGTATGAAGTATGAAGTATGAGATATGAAGTATGAAGTATGAAGTATGAAGTATGAAGTATGAAGTATGAAGTATGAAGTATGAAGTATGAAGTATGAAGTATGAAGTATGAAGTATGAAGTATGAAGTATGAAGTATGAAGTATGAAGTATGAAGTATGAATTATGAAGTATGAAGTATGAAGTATGAAGTATGAAGTATGAAGTATGAAGTATGAAGTATGAAGTATGATGTATGAAGTATGAAGTATGAAGTATGAAGTATGAAATATGAAGTATGAAGTATGAAGTATGAAGTATGAAGTATGAAGTATGAAGTATGAAGTATGAAGTATGAAATATGAAGTATGAAGTATGAAATATGAAGTATGAAGTATGAAGTATGAAGTATAAAGTATGAAATATGAAGTATGAAGTATGAAAAATTAAGTATGAAATAAAAAATATAAAATATAAAATATCAAATATCAAATATCAAATATCAAATATCAAATATCAAATATCAAATATCAAATATCAAATATCAAATATCAAATATCAAATATCAAATATCAAATATCAAATATCAAATATCAAATATCAAATATCAAATATCAAATATCAAATATCAAATATCAAATATCAAATATCAAATATCAAATATCAAATATCAAATATCAAATATCAAATATCAAATATCAAATATCAAATATCAAATATCAAATATCAAATATCAAATATCAAATATCAAATATCAAATATCAAATATCAAATATCAAATATCAAATATCAAATATCAAATATCAAATATCAAATATCAAATATCAAATATCAAATATCAAATATCAAATATCAAATATCAAATATCAAATATCAAATATCAAATATCAAATATCAAATATCAAATATCAAATATCAAATATCAAATATCAAATATCAAATATCAAATATCAAATATCAAATATCAAATATCAAATATCAAATATCAAATATCAAATATCAAATATCAAATATCAAATATCAAATATCAAATATCAAATATCAAATATCAAATATCAAATATCAAATATCAAATATCAAATATCAAATATCAAATATCAAATATCAAATATCAAATATCAAATATCAAATATCAAATATCAAATATCAAATATCAAATATCAAATATCAAATATCAAATATTAAATATCAAATATCAAATATCAAATATCAAATATCAAATATCAAATATCAAATATTAAATATCAAATATCAAATATCAAACATCAAATATCAAATATCAAATATTTATATCTCAGCGGAACACAGTACTACTTTGATGAAGATTTTGTGAAAAATTACGCTCATGTCTCACAGCTATCGTTTTTGAACTTTAGTATAAACCAGTGACGCACAGCGTTGGCAGAGCTTCCAAAACAAACGCGACATTTTTGTCTAAGTATGTGTGTACAAGACAAAAATTCAACATAACAATTTGCGCATAAGATGCTTACTCCGTGAAGATCAAACGCAAACTCAGAGATAAAGAGATGGGAAACTTCCGTGCGAAAGGAATAGCACTATGTGCGCCTTATGTCAAAAATCGTCAATACTAACGCAAATGCTTTAGGTGTAGTAGTAAAATTTTCACCACAATTCGCAAAGAAAAAACTTTTTCGCGTAAAATCTGACCACTAAGGCGTAAAACTTCCACCATGGCCTGAAGTCGTGACTACATTCAGCGGACATCTATTGTTGACAGCTTGTCACTATTGTAAGATTTTAATGTCGCTGTTGCCATTTAATGAAGCAAACAATTTATACTTTTAAGTCATATCTGCTTAGAGATCAATACATTTATTATGTTTTAATTTGCTAAAATAAATTTTCACCTAAAATTTAATGATATTTACATAAAATACGCGCTTAAACTGCAGGAACATATGTATTTGTTGTTTATATTCTAAAATATTTGACACACGGTGCTGTATTTCCAACTTCTGGCGTTTGACTTGGGAACATTATCATAGAATAACAGCGCTAACTTAAGTTTTGCTACAAAAATAAATGTGTCTCTTGAATGCGACCACTGTATTTTAGTTTTATCTACCACGGTCTGTTACCTGAGAGCAGTGTTGCATAAAAATGTAGTTTTGTATAATTTGGAGTAGGCTTTTATGGCAAAGTACTAATTTATGTACGTTTTGTATAGTACTAAATATTTTTTTTTGAGAACTTCTATATAAGCCGATTCGATATTTGGGCAAAGTTATGCAAACGAAAGCAAGCGATTTTCAAATTTATTTTGCAAATAGATATCAAAATCTTAGTTCAAAGTAGCGAATTTATCAAATTTAGGAAATGTTGCCACAGTCAATTGGGATTTATATGACTATTGGCCAAAAAATGCATTAATGATAAATTTAAGATCCATTGGATATTTGCAAAGATATAGAACATTTTTTGAACAGATTTTTTAACAAACAAAAAAATTGGAAAATTTACATTTTATGTAATATAGTGTGAAATTAAAAAATAGATACATCTTTTAATATATCAAGCAAAAGATCTAGCTGTAAGTTTTTAAAAAGAAAATATATTTTTAGTACCTTAATAACGTAAATTTTTTAGAAAATAACGGATCTTTTTATTAAAAAATTCAACTTTGGAATAAATTCGCTTATAAAACAAAAATATTGTAGCAATGATATTTATAATAAATATATTTGAAAGGCCATTTAATGACTTTTCAAATAACATATCAATGTTAAAAATCAATTGAGTAACGGCAGAGATATAGATGTTTTTGCGTTATCGTGGAAATGAAAACAATAAGAAATAAGAAAGAAAAGTAAGGAAATCTATCTGGAAGAAACATTTACATAATTAAGTGCCGGTTGTGACTAAAGTTCCTGAATTATTAATTCAAACGCTCATTTTAAATAAGTGATAACAAACGAACATTAGTGGTTTTTATTTTTATTGTGTGAAAAAACCGAAATAATCTAATTGGATTTTTAATGCCTTGAAGTGTTTTTTACACATCTTTGGTATTGAGTGTTTGCTAAATTCACTTAAATAACATTTTTCTAAAGCTTTGAGCAGTTCAAAAGTAAAATAAATTAGAGGATTATTTGTTTAGATTTAGTTAAAAAAATATTATAGTAGTGTTATTCTATCAACTAACTCGATGTTTTAGTATCGATATTGCAAAATCTCAAACATCGTTACATCGATGTCACGAACAAATAATCAATGTTTTTATTTTTAATTTTTTATTAACGCTTCCACGAAGTATTTGACTAATATTAAAATATTAGTTAAATACTTAAATATAAATATTTTCTCAAAAATCCGTTGGGGAATGCGAAAGAAGGTCGTATGAAAGTTTGAAATATTGTGATTTTACAAAATATATTTTTTATATATGATGAGTTTTATTATTGTTCAGGCGGAAGAAAGTCTTTTCGACACTCATTGTAGCAACTGTATTCGAGAATATATTAAATGTAAAAGTATTTTGAAACCAATTTGACACAAATGTGTTTTTTCTGTTACAATATTCTGGATAAACAAGGTTGTAATCACTTCCGTTCTGAATCCGGAATGAACAAAGGAATACGTACATTATATCACAGCAACTCATTTCACACAGCAACACAGCACTTTTTATTTTTCGGCAATGCAACCCTTTTTCTTTTCTTAGACGAATTGACCACGATTTATGAAAAATTTATTCAAATAAATTTAACAATCTGATTTTTTCTCAACCTATGACCTTATTAACCGAAATACAAAAGAAGTAAGTAAGTAAGTAAGTACAAAAGATTTCAAACATATGAATCAGTTTTCAAACTCGTGATATTATGTCAAAAAATATGCTTATCGTAATTGTTATAAATTTTGTTATAAGTAGAATTTTCATTTTATAATAATCATGTTTCAAAACAGCAATAAAAAAAAGAGTGAATGTATGACTTAAAACATTCTTGAATGAAACGTTTCACAGGAAAAATTAAAATCGAATGAAATGACGTTGATACATAAAGACTAAAGATGAAGCTAACAATATTGGTAGGGTTTCTGTGCGGCCTGTACGTTTTTTGTTCGGCCTGCATCCTTTGGGTTTTAGACTAGCTTCGATCTCATGATTGAGTTGTAGAATTTGCTGTTCCAATTGCTGAAGCACTGCTGTTTTGTTTCAATCTGGATTCGGTTCTTTTACGTAGTTTGTTTATTGTGGGTGCAATACGCTGCAAGAGTGATTGAGTACATCTGGAAGTAGCGATCTCATGAATGTGAGAGTTGAACATTTGCACCTGTAGCAAAACAGAAAAAGTGAATATTTTACACTTGAAAAACTTCATATATTTTTAGCCACCTGTTCCCTTAGCTGATTTTTGGTACGTGACAGAATCATCTGCTGATGATGACTACAGTCACGCAGATCGCGTTCCTGACTTTTAAGCATGTGTTTGTGTTGCATGACTTCTTCGATGAGGGCATCGCACTGCCGTAAGCTATACAATCGTCTGCTTATGGAAGAATTTATGGAGACAATTTCTGACTCCAAGGTGCATAATTCTTAATTCGCAAGCGACAGTCTGGACTGCTCCGGTTTAAATTGTTTTGACTTGGTATTCCACCGCTGCCGCCATCTAAGTATGCGGCTTGTTGCAATAGAGCCTCTGTTACTGCTGCCACCGCAGTTAAGGTCTATATTGTGCTTGTCGCTGCAATCATCCCAGCATGAGTGTGTGCTGTGTCCCACCTACATTAAACAAATATCATATAAATATTTAAATAATTAATTTATAAGAAAAATACATTACCAATAAAATGCTTGAAACAAAATGAATGAGCTGCCAGAATTTGACATTACTTGACAGATAATATGGTGAATTCACATACACAATACGTGAGTGCCTGAAAAAATAGGTAGAACAAGCACTGCTATCAAACAAAATTTTTTTATTTTCATTAAAAGCGAAGTTTCCCATCTCTTTATCTCTGCGCAAACTGATTCAATGCTATCGTCGAAGAAGTTCGGCAGCTTCGCACACACGACTTGTCTGTGAAAGCCGAGGGCTCCCCGAAGCTCTTATGTGCACCTCTGGTATAAACTGTTATTTGTTTTTTTTTTATTTTGCTTAAAAGTCATATAATTCCTAACAAGTTCTTCAACTAACTGTTGCTATGCTGTGGAATGAAATACCTTTTTTAACTTTTTAAAGGGCTTTGTGTATCATAAATAAATAAACAACTCGCTGTTTTTAAAAGTAAAATACTTCCCTTTTTGAATCGCTCCGCTCTTCAAGCTTGTTAACTTTCAAATAAATGCAAGTTTACATAAAAAACCTCAATTAGTCAGTTTCATATAATTTTTCAATTCATTAAACGACTGCACTTCAGCTTGACCCGGAAGTGCAAGCTTTTTTGTTACTTTTTAATGGTTTCAAAACTAAAACCAGCCTTAATAAATTTAAGCATTGACAATGAACTTCAATTGCATTAAAGCACAAAAAGCCTTAACCCTCGTTCAACTTGATTATACAAGGCAGTAAGTTTTGTTGGAATTACTTTGTGTTTAAAGTTAGTATACAAATTAATCATTTTGTTCAGTCATAATATTGCAACTTTTCGCTGGCATGTTGATGCTGCCATTTCCATGGGAAATAATTTGCATGCCACATTCATGCAGCAAATATATTTATCAGCATTAAAGGAGTTAATTGCATAAAGTTTATACTATGACGTTGCATTTATTTGACTGTATTTAATTCTAATAACTTGTTAATCTTGAAATAAATTATTTTTTTTCAATACTTTATTTGACATTGACCGCATGACATGGCATATGTAGCCAAGTCAATACAACTTACTCAAGTGAACGCATGCAATAGAGTTATTGATGTTCACATGTCTGTTGCACCTATGCGCAAATTGCGCAAGTAATGAGAAAATCTTATTCCTAGCGTTCACATGAATCTCCAAAAGTGCAGCATTCTTTCATATATCACATAATATGACCATAAAAAATAAGATCATTGAGCATAAAATTTAATTAATTGATTAAATTTTTATTATCATAGCTTTATGCTAATGTATTTCATGGCTCAATCCACCATAATCGATAGAATATTTGACGTAATTGACGTATTTTTAGAGCTTTTAAGCTAATCTCTGGCTCTTATCAGTATATCTTATCTTTAGTGGTGATTTTATTTTTTTTTTTTTTTTTTTTTTCAGTAATACACAGAACGCTGGATTTGTATCTTTACAATAGCTTGTGATTTTGGTTTTGTGTTTTTCGTTTACTTACTCACAGATATCATATTGTTTTCAAAACTCAACTCTTTTCCACTAAAGTTTATATGAAAGAATACAACCAGAATCACACAATTCAAATACCCAACATAGACATAGTCTTGAAATTTTTATGTAATTCTTGCCGGAACGACAAGCTAATGAATAGCTTCGATTAAAGCGATACACAGAAAGAAATAAGAACTTAATACCTTTCCAACAATAACTATTCCACGTAAATCTAATAAAAAAATGTGTCTTTTACAGCGGTTTTAAAAAAATGCCTTTTTAAAAATATCAAAAAATTCAATTTTTGGTGGTCAATAAGAGTTATAATGAAACATAATTTTTAAATTTTTTGTATATCAGAACGTTGGTATAAGTAATAAATTTAATATTTTATCAGATGTGGGCATGCGTTCTGTGAAAAATAAAAAGTTATAAGCAAAAAACATGTTTTTTTACCAAAAAGGACCTTCAGGAGAATCAAAATTGCTTCGGCAGTTTTTCTCCGATTTGAAAAAAAATATGCAGAAATCATTTTAATGGGTTCCTCTAACTTTTGAGACCCCGACCGGCGGAATCTAAATTTTGATCCGGTCTAATAACCATATTCATATCCATATTACCCTTAAATGTATTACCACCAACTTCAAACGTATTCTTTTGTTTCTGAATATTTTGAAAAAAAACTACTACTTTTGCTTCACAGTAACGCTGAAGTGGTGAAGCTATGGCCATATTTACGAAGTGTTGCTTGTGTGCCAACAAGCAATGTTAAGCCCGGGTTCAAATCTCCCATCTGAAACAGAAAGTTTTTTCAATAGAAATCAATTTTTCTGATCGATTGGAGGGTTAGATTCTCCTGTGCCCTGCAACTTAGTTTCGTTCAGAGATTCTCTCTCCAGTGTTTTCGTAAGGAGTGATCAGAGACTTATAGGCCTGTTACTTTTGGTCCAGAGTATCGATTTCCCTGCTTTAGAAAGAAATACTGCGATCATTTCTCTCCAGGTTTTCATAACATTAGATGTCCAAAGGCAACCCATAAAAAAGCTTTAAGCTAGGGTTTGATGCTAGAAAAGGCATTATTCCATCTGGCCCCACGGGCTTGTAGACTTTGAAAGACCATTATATAGCTGACCTTGTGATACTGCATACTTTCTGTAAAGGGTCTGATAGTTATAGTTCTAGGTTACTGGTAGATCCATTTTGGCCTGAACAGCTAGTTTTGATCAACCCGGAAAATTAGTTGCTTTGAGTAGCAAAGCGTTTTTGGCTGAATTTTGCGCATGATACGTCAGGCTTCTTATTGTTTCCCAGTACTGAAATGTCTTTCCATAGCAAGAATGATAAATAACAGATTGCGAAATGCGCATGAGTTGCTATGTCACAAAAGATCTGATGTACAATTCAACTGTATTTCGTTCTCTCACAATCAAGCAAACATACAATCACATACATATGAAACAGGCAGCGCTTGATATTTTGTGACGAGATGCGCAGAGCTGTGCAACTTTTTTATGCTCTCTTTGTGCTATCTTTTCTTTTTTTCTATATTTCTTGTTTCTATAGCTTCTTGCTAAGACCCCTTTTCCACTCGGCAATTTTTCTTGCTGGCAAGTCGAGTTTGTTGGCATCGGGACGTGACGAAAGGGGATGAGTACAGACTTGCTCGTACCGGCAATTTTTCTTTTGTCCTGCTCTTTCTTTCAAGTTTCACTTTAGTTTTATTCAGAATTGCTCAAGAAAACTTGCTGAGTGGAAACGCAAATGGCAAGTTCAAAAGAGAATTGAAAACTTGCTGGCAAGAAAAATTGCCGTGTGGAAAAGGGGTCTAAGTCTGGCGACTTCGCTGTTGTCCTGTTTTCGCTTTGATTTTTTTACTTCTTTACTGTATGCCAGAAGCATAAAAAAAGTAGAGCTCCAAAATTTGAAATAGCTTTCTTTCCTGTACCAACGAGAGGTGAAACATGTTTCATTCTTTAGTACGAGAAAAAGAAGCATGTTTCATCACTCGCTTATTGTATTTTTTTGGGGTATGCATTTAACATGGATCTATAGTTTATTCAGTCTTGCTCTGACTTGCTTAAAATAGGTTTCCAGTGAAATATAAATTTAAAAATAGACTCATGCCTTTAATGAAATGCTGTCGGCACTGCCCTATAGTGAGTGATGAGTGTTTGAGTCGCAACCAATAGCCAAGAATGTCCTGCTTGTATTAGACAGATGATGACATATGTCGCTTTTTTTCTACGCTGTTTACCACCATATCGCCATTGCTAGGAAGAAAAACCTTATTAATATATTTTTCGCTTGTATGCAGTTCCTTAACTTACTTGATGAGTGAAATGTACTGTTTCGACCTTTCGGCCTTAGATCGTGTTGTTGACGATACAGAGTTCATGTAATAGAGTCACGTCTACGTTCCACTTGGACATGCACAGCATTAAGTCTTCGATGTCTGTTTTGCTGTGATGCAGGTTGATAAGCACTACATTTAGCTTGCTCCTTTTATCTGCTTTCTAAGTTCAGCCTCAACGTCTTAATGCTTCCAAGGTCGAATTTGAGCATGTCCTATTGCTATTTAAGCCAGTTTGTGGTTGAGGCGTCTACCAACAGTAGAAGGTTTTTGTCCTCACGGAGGGGATTATTGCGCAACCTTACTAGCTTCCTCACTACCTTTCACTATTATGAGCCACCACTACTAGCCTCTGAATGGACACATCATCGTGCAGAGCAGGAGTTGGTATCTATATAGATTCCTTATGGTGAAACAGGAGACGTAGAATTGTAGATCACTTTTAATGAAGCCACCTTGCACCCTGCTGCCAACCGAAATTTTCGAACTAGTAATTCTCGGGATCACCGTGTTTGACGCTCCATTATGGCTTTAAGGATTTCGTTCTTGATAAGTGGCCTTCGGGTACGTCTAGTAAATATTGACAGCTTCGTAATAGTGCGAATAAAAATCAAGTAACGAAACTCTAAATTCGGTATAGCCAGACTATGGAATACCCTAAACCTTCTATATTTAAATATTTATTGAAATACTCAAATTAGTAGAAATAACTTTTAATTTTTGTTCAAAATCCATGCTTTTTTGTAGAAGTATATTCAGGTTTACCTATGGGTTGGTTTAACTATGGGTTGGTTTGACTGTGGGTTGTATCAGAGGTGCTCCTGTTTGTGAGCGAATGACACGTATTTTTTTAGCCTCTTTATAAAATTTTCAATCTTGGGTTTGTATGGGAGGTGGGCGTGTTCACGGGCGGATTCAAAAAATATTCAATTAGGCAGATTATTGGGTCCATGTGAATATGCGTACCACGCTTCATTCAATTATCTCAGCTCCTTCTTATCCTGGGTTTATGGACAATACACAGACGGGCGGACAGACTGACAGGGCTTAATTGACTCATGATGTGACGCTGGAAGAAAAATTGCTGAATAAAATATTGAAAATTTTTAATATTGTACATATAAAAAATATTCACTTTAGTCACACTTAAAATACCAACATGCAATCAACTTGAGCTGTCAATCGATCAGAGACTTCTAGCAATAGATATCGATTCGTCGAATATAATAATTATAAAGAAATGATAAAATTAAACGTATAAATGTTAATAGTAACTAAAGTTTGCTGCAAATTGGAAACGAGTTTTCTTAATAATTTTTTTTTTTTGCCAGACAGACTGACGCAGAACACACTTAACTTGGTCGACAGCAGGCAGCCTTGATTGAGGATAATACAAACTGTGCCTCTTTTGTTTAATAGCGCAACAATTTAATAAACGCACGTTGAGGTGTGTTTGATTTGTAACAATTCTCTGGAATGTGCATTGTTTCAGGCTCATGTATGTTTAAATGTGGTTGCATATTTATGTAGGTGTAGGCTGTATAGCGCACTACAAATTGGTGATCAATTGCCAAAGAATTTGGTAATTTCAGTAATATTGCGTACACGTTCATAAATATTTCGAACAAAAACAATTTATTAACATTAACAAGTATTGAGTGACAGCTAACAATGATTTTAAGAAATTCAAAACCAACAATTTTTAATGTTAACATTTAACTAATTTAACACTCAAAATGGAAACAACATACATTTTATAGCACAGCTGCAAGAATTCTCTTAAAGCATTACATTTTACTTCAATCAGCAAAATGTGTAATAGTCGAAGCTACTTATTTGAATATAATTTTTATCGTAATAGTTTTAAAGTGAAGTTTCACTACAAGCAATTGAAATATGTTGAGTACATTTAACATATCCGTAAGCAATAATTAGCCTTCTTTTCATTGATTTTATTCAATTTGTTTAAAAAAAACTGTTGGTTGTTATTTCAGATATAATGTTGATGAAGTAATAACGATGGAGATGAATTCAGTCGTGAATGCTTTGCACCAACTTTGTGTTTGCCATCAGCTAATTAGTCAGTGCAGTAGATATGGTAGACTGTGAGCTCGATTTACCATAAATATTTATTTAGAGTTTAAGTTAATCACCATTAAATTAACCAATTAGTTGAAAAACATTTACATGATATGTTAACAACTAGATTAGTTTATATAAGTTACATGTTTTTAAAATTAATGCGACAATATACTGTTTTAGTTTTAAGTACATGCAAATAAAATATTTCTATACAATATTTCTCAACATTTCTTTTCAAATCTGAATCCAAAAATAACATATCTTATGTCAACTTTGTACGGTAATCAGAAATTTTCATCACATTAAAGACTTAAATCCACATGATGTAAGTTTTTTTATTTTCAAATTCTTCACCAAAATCTTTTGCACTGTCCAAATATCAAAGCGCAACAATACAGTTCCATTGCTACCATTGCTTGTAGGTCAGACTGTAATTTGTCTGCAACAAACAGTTCAAAAATAAATTAACCGCCAACTAACCAAATCGGCACACGATGCATTCACTTATTGTGCTCAATCAAGTGTTTAAACACACAGCTTCCAAAGCGTGTAAATCCAAGAAACTGAAATTTCAATCACTTTGCTCTGAAGCTTCATGGGGGGGTTTTGTTTTTTGTATTCGTGTGTCGATAGCCAAATCAAGTGCAGAAGCAGGGCAACTGGCAACTGGGGGCAACAAATGAACAATTTCGCTCCCGTGTTTTCCGAGTTTATTTTGTTTTTTTCTCAAATATTTCCCGCGGTCATGCTCAACAACATGACCAAGTGTCTAAATTTGGCTGTTAAAGAAAAACTAGCTCGCTGCACACAGTTGTCAGTTCGACTAAAACAATTTGACTACTTGTTAGCGTATAAACTGAAAGTGGCCTAAAGACGCATGCAAATAAATAATAAAACCAAACTACAAATTTATTAAGAAAATCTCTGCATTTAACTTAGCAGCGCAAGCGTTTAACATTCATTGTTTTATGATTTTCCAGATAGCTGCAATTATATTTGAGTTAACATGAACTGAAGCAATATTTCTGCACTTGTTGTTATTACAACATGTTTTTTATTGCTGCTGTTGTTGTTTTTTTGAATCAATTTAACGCTGCTTGGTTGGCTACTCGACAAATGAATTCATTGGACCAGAGTTGAGGCTAATATAAGTCGTTTGTAAAGACGTAAACTTGGATTTATTGCAAACAGTTCAAATATTCTGCGCTTTCCAGAGTTCAAGTTTGTCGCTTAAGTCTTTTGTTTTATGTGCTTTAAGGCTGAGCAAATGTTTTAACGAGTTTGTTGCTTAAGTCTTTTGTTTTTATGAGGTTTATATATTTATTAAAGAACGGTTTATTTTGGGAACGCTTTGGCCATTTTCTTTAGCTAAATTTTTTATGTCTGTGAACGTCTAAGCTATTTCCTAATTTTTGCAGTAAAATCAATTTTTTTTTATATCCTTTACGAATAATGTAAATTTTCGCTTATAACTATTTTTATGGCTATTTTAGAGATTTTAAGCAATTTTTTATTTTAATTATTTATTGCTGAAGAAATAGTCAAACTGAGGGAACCAAGTTATTTAAATTTAATTAATAAAGTTGTTATAGGTTGTTAGACAAAACTTAAGATTGCAACAGGATCTTAACACACACAAAAGTGAATGGCAAAAGCCGCAAGACAACAAAGAATAACTGTTAAATAGCTAAGACAAGCACAGTGGCTGCAACTACTTGAATAGCAAGCAAATAAAATGCAATAAACAAAATTTTAATTTTAAAAACCTTAATATGCATGTTTGACCGTTGCATACTTTTAGGCAAAATAGCTGTTTTCCACTATTTCATTTTTTTTTTCTTGCCAAAAACTCTGACAACTCAGCTGCTTGTTTGTCATTTATGCCCACTGTTAATAAAATATTTCACAAAATTTTCCAGTCTTCAGCAGCAATCATCTGCAGCCAAGAATCCATTCGTCTGCGTTTAAAAGCGAACCTTTTCCCATTCAACTCCTCTAGCTACAAAAACTTTTAAGCACGTTGTCCGTCGCCAACATTAATATGCATGACCACAACAACAGCAGCTATTTTCAATGCTTTTTGTAATTGTTTATCAACTCACTCATGTTGTACTCGCCGCTTGGAGCTTGTTGACCAGCTGTTGCTGCTGCAAACAGTCTGTCTGCTGGCTGTCTAGCCAATCGTTTTTGTTTATTTTTAATGATTGGTCATCTCTGGTCTTGAAGCACAATCTGAAAAATATTGCAGCATGTCAGTCTGTGTAAATATTTATGTATATTTTAAAAAATTTTCTTGGGATTCTTAAGAGATAAAATATTCGAAAGTAGCAAAAGTATGGAAATATAAGTATGATAGCTTATTTTAAAAACTTGCCTAAAATTCAATAAAGATGGAACAAAGCACACTGCAAAAAGAATTAAATATTTAGCAATCAACTTCTCAGCAATATTAAAAGAAACTAGGAAAATACACGGCATTGCTGTTATTAAGGTTTTCAGATGCGGTAAGTTTTAAAGTTTAATTTCCCGATCTTGCATAACACCGTAGCAACCTCTGCTCGGAAATCGGCTGACAGGTTCTCCCGCATGTTTTTGGTTTTGTACACTCTCTTATACAGCAACCAGGCATTGGATATGGCAAGATCTAAGTAGTGGTTAAACATTAGAACCTGCCATCTTTTGCTTCGGAGTTTGATCTTATATCTCCCCATTACTCTGTCGATCAAATCAACACCGCCCATGTGATGGTTATATTCTCCCTCTATGTTTGTTCGATCAATAGTTAAATATCGTTTGTTCACCTTATCATACCTTGAAACTTCAGCTTTAGGTAGTTTACCCACAAAACTCAAAGCAAGTGTGACTATTTTTTTGTCTTTCCAGGCAACTGCGGAAATCTCTGTTCCTTCAACACTGCCAACATATTCAATTGAGTACCCTCGTTATCTTTATCAAGGGGGAGTTTGCAATCAGGTATGCAATTACGTCGTTTTGTCACAAGACTAAGAATGCCTTGTTTGGCTAGATATATCAAGAGTGGCAAAGATGTAGAACAGTTATCGAAATAAAGGCGGTAGTTTTAATTTCGCAGTATTTCACGAGAAAGCCCGACAACATCATTTGATGCACCTCCCAAATCTAGTTAACTACTCACTTACTTACTTACTAGGATGGCGTATACAACCGTTGATCTGTTTTGGCCTCATCGAAGAATTTGCGCTAGCCTCTTTTGACGTGCGCTTGCTAGCGCCAGTTGGAAACTCCAAGCGTTGTCAGGTTATCCAATGCCTGATCTTTCCAACGGAGATGCGGTCTTCCCCGCCTGCGTTGGCCGCCACTGGGTACCAAATCGAATAATTTTTTCGCTGTAGCTTCGTCGTTGATTCTCTAGACATTACCTAGCCAGCGAAGCCGCTCTATTTTAATACGCTTGACTATATCGATGTCGGCATATAGTTCATACAGCTCGTGCTTTCGTCTTATTCGGTACTCGCCATTGACGCAGATTGAACCATAGATCTTACGAAGGATTTTTCTCTCAAACGCTACCAAAGCCCTTTCATCAGTGCTGCTCAACGTTCAGGTTTGTGATGCGTATAATAGGACGGGCATGATTTTTGACTTCACGCGTATTATGGCCAATGATGTCAATATCATCAGCATACGCCAGCAGCATAGCACTCTGATGATTTTATTAAAGAATGGTTATATTAAAGAAGTCGCACGATAAGGAATCACCATGTCTGAATTCTCGTTTAGTATCGAAAGAAGGGAGATGTCCTTCCCGATTTTCACTGCGCTACTGATGTTGTTCAGTGTCATCCTGCAAGAACGTATTAGCTTCGCAGGAATACCAAACTCAGACATGATGTAAAGTGACTTGTGACTTCTTATTGGACTGTCGAAGGCGGCTTTGAAATCAACAAAAAGATGGTGTGTGTCGATTTGTTTTTCGAGGGTTTTTTCCAAGATATGTCGGGGCATAAAGATCTAGTCGATAGTGGACTTTCCAGGTCTGAAGCCACACTGATCTTTCAGTCAGTCTTTCTTCAGTCTTTCACACAATTCACTCGACAGACCTTATATGCGATATTAAGAAGGCTTATCCCACGGTAGTTGGCGCAAATGGTGCGATCGCCTTTCTTGTGGATTGGGCAGAGCACACTGAGGTTCCAATCATCTGAAATGCATTCTTTCAATCATATTATGCTTAGAAGTCTGTGAATGCATTTAAACAGAACTTCGCCACCTGTCTTAAACAGTTCAGCCGGTAGGACATCGGCTCCTGCTGCTTTGTTGTTTTTAAGCCAAGCTATAGCTGTTAAGAACTCGTTATAGTCGGGCAGCGGAACTTCAACGCTGTCATCCAAAATTGGGGCTTCCGAGATATCATGTTCATTGGCGGGATATTGTTGTCAGCGTCGCCATTTAAAAGACTAGAGAAGTGCTCTCTCTATAACATCAGTGTACTTTGGATATCTGTCACTATATTCCTATTTTCATCCTTGCTGGAAGAAGCTCCGGTCTTAAAACCATCGGCCAGGCGTCTTATTTTTTCGAAATATTTTCGAGTCTCATTCCTGTCGCCATGCATCTCAATTTTTTCGCACTCTCGCATTTCTGCCTCTCGTCGTTTTCAACTGAACAGACGTCTCTCTTCCTTTCTCTTCTCTCGGTATCGCTCCAGAGCACCACGCGTTACTCTGCAATGACGGCGTGAGAAAAAAATTAAATATAATAAAAAAATATCATCTAGCAGAGACATACTAACATTGGAGCAGTACCAAATTCAGACATAGAGAAGTTGATATCTTATTAGACTGACGAAAGCGAGTTTATAATCGACAAAAAGACGATATGTGTGTCAATTTGTTTTTCTAGGGCCTTCTCCAGAATTTGTCGTAGCGTAAGTGTAAGTATTCCGTTTTCTAGATAAAGGCTTGCATGTAGGCCGTCCGCGAGTTTGTGATTTATAAGCCAAGCTATATAGCTTTGAAGGCATTATTAAAGTCGAACAGCGGAACTGAGCTGAAAAGATTTAGAAATAAAAATATTTTATTATTTTTACAAATTATTTAAATTATTTTAAATTCTACTTCAAATGCTACACTGTTCATACAAAGGGTGGCTAAGGACCAATTCATTCGCTTGTGAGTTAACATGCAACACAAGAGTGGAATCTTTTCTACAAATAAGATTCCACTCTGAGAGTGATTAATATTTTTTCTCTTAATCAGGTAAATTTGACTTTATATAGTTAGAGCATATTACAATATTTTGTAGGCCATAACCGTCTAAAAAAAAACTAACAAGAGTTTTTTTGTTATAAAAATAAAAAATTCTTATTTATGTAGGTTTAAATTTACTCATTTTTTATTTTGTAATTTATAACTTATTTTAAGTTTGCTTAAATTAATTTTATTTTGAAATTATAATTTAATTTTTTTTTTATTTTAATATACAAATATGGATGCGAGCAATTTATTATGGCATTATGAGTATTTTTTTTTAGAGCTCACATCATTTTATGGATGTGGTATAGAGTTGCAGTCAAAAAGATTCCAAGTGTCTTGGCTGAAGCGCTGTGTAACATCAACCGCAGCAGAAGTATCATTATTTATCAACAACAGCAACAATATTAACGACAATAACAAGCTATTGATTGTGCAAATACAAGAAACTTAGCGGTAGATATATAGACAGACCAATAGATGGTAGGACGGACATTCAATTGCATGGAGTAAGCAATATGCTGGCTGATGGCACGCCAAGCTTCTTCGTTGTAATACAGGTCGGGAGAGTCAACTTTTTTGCTTCCGCAACGTGCAACGATGCTATAAGAAGGTTTCACATGCGATGCGCCATAGTGCTGAGTGTTTAAATTAGGCACAGTGGCAGAAACAAAAAAATTATTGCAAAATGTCTGTCATGCTTAAAACAACTAAATAAGTCGCCGATTTCAATATAAATAAAGGAATAGTTGCAAAAAATAGAAAGATGTTCATAAAAGAATGTGAAGGATGATGAAAAGTAAGCTACTGTCACAACTAACAGCTATCAGCTATTTCGAAAATGAAATGAAAACGATTTCGAAAGTGATATTTAAACGTTTTCTGTAAGACATGAATTCAAATTCATTTATTTTGCAATTTCCCAGTTTTTTTCCAAAAAACTGAAAAAAATTAATTAAAAAGTTTTTATTTTATTGCTTCACTGTATTTTGTCCGTCATTTAATGGCTTCACTTAACGTTCCAGTGCATAACGTGCATCCTCTTCGGGTTTCAGCATTTTCTTTTTATTTGCCATCTTAAAGTGCGCTTTTTTTATAAAAAGTATGGAAATGTTACATAAGAGTAGCATCCTAGTAAAAATTAAAATAAAGAAATCATTTTAACTATATTTACACTGTAAAAATTAAAAATTTTTGAAACTTATGTTGAATTTTCATTTTCATTTAAAGCTACTTAAAATGCTAGCAAAATAGTTTAATTGTTATTATAAAAAAATTATTTCTTATTAAGTAATTTGTTTTTTCTCTTTTTGCAGTGTTAAGTAATGGCTAACTACACTACCTTAAGTAAGCAACTGCTAATTATCTTCTCTTAACATCTTAGAAGACAGTCGCGACCGCCGAAGTCAGCACGCTATCATCATGTTAATCGTAGCATCATCATCATCATCAGCACTACCCAGCACATCTTCGATTTTCGCTTTTAGCAATGCGATTTCGCAAGTTTAAGTCTCATGGCTCTCATGGCATGCACCACGAAGACATCTTCGCGTAACGTATTTTTACACATGAAATGACGACCAGTATTTTGTATTCCATGCCATCTTAAAATTAATTTCACTTTCGACATAGATGCCTAGATGCACACAGTTGCTGCTGGTATGCATGCCGCCTTAGGTTTAGTTGAATTGATACCACTCTGGGCTAAGTTTGGTCTTATCTATTAAATCAACTATTAAGTTTAAATGTTTTAATTTTATTTCAAATGGCTCATTACTAAATTGTGTGTGAATTTGAGCACCTTAGAAGTGGATATCTACGTTCAGATGTTATAATTAATGATTACGTTAACACGCCACAGGTTACAATTTTTGAGCTACAATTTGTTCAGTCGTATTTAAGAGTTTTGCATAGTTAAGAAAATATTTTATTGTTTTAATAATGCTTAAATATTTTCAATGATAAAAGACTTATACCTAGCATTATATATTACAATTTATGAAATCTCTATTGCTTACATCTACTTAGATCACAAATTTGCTCCAACTCGCATACTCTATTAAATTTTAATATGTAAGCAACATTTTAAGCAATTGTTACCAATTTTTGGGCTATCAAGAAGTAAAAAGTTATCTTCCAGCAACAAGTATAAATTTAGTTACTATTCTAACTCTGGAACGTGTTTCCAAGCCAATTGTTTTTTACTCCTCCGCGTATATTCAATAACTTAAGTGCACCTAGAATTTTTGGAGTCTGCCTTGATTTTTATATATACATTCGATTATGTTTCCTTTGCAGTCAATTTTGCTTGATGTGAGCTGCTGCTTGTTCGCGGAGGTATTTTTTTCTCCAGTTTTTGGTTATGTTTTCCAATTTAAGTTATATGAATGCTCCGTAGCCAACGTTATTACACACGCCATTAGGTATTCTTAAAAGCTGAAAGCTGTCGTCTTTATTGTTGACTGGACCAGAATATAAGCGCTGATGTGTACCGAAATAAGGTAACGAAAATATTAGATTATTTTGCACAAAGTCGATTATAAAGAATATCAAAGCTTCGTTGGCCATCAAATACCACTCGGCAAAAACTTGCAATGGGTGCATCTGCAATGAGTAAAGCTTAAGTAAACGTTTAAATATATAATTATAGCAAAATTACCATTAAAAAAGGGAATCCAAAAGTAAAGTAATTTAACCTAAAACTTGCGTTGCAGGCACAGCTGTTTTGTAATCGCAAAATGTTTTGATTAGCCTAGTGATGTGGAAACTCTGAGTACTTGGGTTCGGGCAAGTTCACAATGGCTGCGTTTCTAAGACAGAAGTAGCGGAAAGTGATACATACAACATGTTTACAACATGTTGTGTGTCTTCTGAACGGTTATTTTCATTTTCTGTAAACACTTCCAAAAATTGACTTATTTGAGCGCGAAAATTTTAATAACTATTAGATATATGAATTTGGACGAGATAATTAATATTTTCATTAAAGAATTATCACTTTTAATTGTGTCAAACTATGTGAATATGTCAAATTGAAAATTACAACATGTTGAGTAAATGTAGCGGAAAAATAAAGCACTCTCAAAATTCACAACATGTTGTGAGTAGCGGAAACTGATTATTGCCGTTCAGAAGACATTTTACTCAACAGTTGTGCAACTGTTGCGAAAAATTTTGTATTAGAAACGCACCCAATGATACGGAATACTTGAAACCAAATGCGGTTGTTACGTGATCAGTAAAGATGGAAATTATTTATATCAATACATAACGAAATGCAACATGGAATTATGTTGAAATTAGATGTAGCGGGAAAAAATTGGAAAATTTAAGAAGGCTGGAAATGTGTTTGTTTATGTTTATTTTTTGGATTATATATATAAAACGGGTTTCCACAGTCAAATTTTTTTACGTTTGAATGCAATTTTGAACGTATAAGCCTTGTATTTCTTTCAATATTTATTAAAATATTTACATAAGCAAAAATCAACTGTGGAAATGCTGTTTTGGGAACACAAACAAGTTAATTTTGTTTTGTTGTTGTAAGTCCAGTTCCGTAAAAATTTCTTGTTGCTATCAAGCAGTTTAGAAGTTATAAGGGTCCACAGTTGAAAAAATGGGCCTTAAAACTTAATAATTTGGAGATTTCCTAAAAAAGTAACTCTTTTGGGTATCAAAAGAAAGGTTATGCTTTTCGTTTCCAACGAGCTATACCATAAAACCATAAAAATCCATGAATTACTTTTGAAAAAAATATTTTCAAAAGTTTTCATTTTTTTAAAAAATTCAATCTTCAAAATTGATACATGGATTTATGGCTAATAGCTCGATGAACAGGTTACAGATTAACCTTTATTTTGATACCTCTTCGTTTTACAAATAAAAATATAGTTTTCTCCCGTTTTTCCAAGTTTGGGCCCTTATAACTATAAATATATATAAGAATTTCATATTTCTTGTCAATAAAGTAGCCGATATATGTCCAGTGTCCCTGCTGGTGAAGATCGAATTGGGCCGAATCGGGGACTAATTATGTCCGAATGTAGTCGCTCGCTTTTAACCCTTTATGAACTTAATACAAAGTAATTATGGTACTATTTCAGGTAACTTTCAAGCTATTTATTAGGTATATTTTGTATGCATTATAATTAAGACTCTGGCCAGTTACGATACCATGTATTTTCGGAAAAATATATGCATTTTTTCTCGGGCTTTGTTCACAAAAGCTCGTTTTCATTCGGTGTAAAATATATTTGCAATCCGTTATATTTCAACTTCTTAGTTTTTCGTTACTACTCTTACCATTTAACAATGGAAATAAGTCCGATACTCGAGACTTTTGTACCTGAGCACTTTGGAAAATTGTTTTTTGTGCAAACTTCTTGAAATCCACCTGAAATTTTCTTGAATTGGACTTAGAAGGTCTTAATTCATATAATCCACAAAAAAAAACTTAAAATTTGTATTTCCACTCATCTCCAATTATGCCAAAAAAAAAAACAAATTTGACTTTCTTGGTTAGTCAAATATAAATAAAATATGATTTTTCACCGAAATCAGAAAAATTTGTTATTTTAATTTTGAGTGTTCGAAATTTGTGTTTTTATCGTCGTGGATACTTAAATACTGGCTCCGAAAAGATGTTCTTATTGCGTTGCTATTTTTAAATTAAATTAAAATACACGTAGAAAAGAATTGACGAAAGAATGAATCGGTCTACATAAAAAAAAACATTTGATAATTCCAAAAACAAAACAAAATTTCTTTTAACACCCGGAAAAGCCGCCAAAAAAAATTGCAATTTTTTTGCAATGACTTATGCATTTCATATCCGGTCTTATGACCGTTATGTCTTAAATTATGTACCGTTAAAATGACCTCAATCAGTACTTAATTTTAGTATTTAATTACAAGAAGTGAAGAAATTTTTTAAATAGTTGCATTTTATGAGAAAAACTGTTTATTTTTAAAAGTTTAACTTTTTCAATCCTGTATTATCTCATGAAATGACAAATTATATCACATGCTATAAAAATATAAAATGTATGCCTATTTCACGCACATCTTACTCAAACCCATAAAATAGGATTCGCTTATCATTTTTTAAAAAGGTCAACTGTCAATATCTTAATACGTAAAATTCAAGTGTCTGGCTCTGCACCGAGTATCGCTCAAACTAATATTAGGCTATCGCAGTGCTGTTTAATAAATTCAATAGGAACATTCGGAAAAATGTTCGGCCTAAAAGTATGCTCAGACAATTTATTTGTACTTATCGGTGACGACTTGATTTTAGAATAGTATGTTTCTAAAAGTGGTTCCAATTCATTTTAGGACGGTTTTTTATACTAATTGATTAATTTTGACACATTTTAAGCTCGTTGTAAGCGAAAGACATTTCCGTCATTGAATTTTTGACAATGTCAAAAGTTGTTTGTTACAATTCCTAGTGAACAGGATTAATTTGCTATTATTTATCCCGATCAGTGGTGTAATTTTATCACAATTGTGGTAGATCTGCTACTTTTTCAACTTTTACCACTTACAAAAAAACAACTCAATTATTTCTAATAAGCAATTGGTGTGTCTAAATTCAATTCTAAATAAAATGGAGATGAAATGAAATGAAATGTAATGTATTGTATATGTAATGCATTTAAACTTTGCTTCAAAATTGCTTCATTTTCTGCTTGCTCGCGGTTTGAATTCTACTTTGCTACTCATGATTACCAGCGGGAGTTATGAAAACGGCTTCGATCACGAGCATCTAAAGGTTAATATTTACAAATAAGCTCGAGCTCGTGAGCATAGCCATGTGTTTGTACATTTTTGCGAGAGAGCATTTAATTTCCCTTGAATTTTCTTTGAATTTAAAGTATCTTTATGATTCCGGGTATGATTTCAGATTTTTTTTTCATTTTTATGAGATATCAGCAACTAAATCAAAATTCTTGCAGAGAAAACATCAGCTCCACTCATTTTAAACACAATCTTACACTATTTAAAATTTTCAAGCGATAGGTCTGAGCCGGATTACCGGCACTCCTTACATAAATTGAGTAACCTTCTATTTCTCCTTTACTACAACGAAGGGCTAAAAAGGCAGTTTGGACCAGGGGCCTTACTCTGTAACCCGATTCGAAAGGCAAAGCGATTCGAAAATTAAATGCGATTCGAAAGTAAAATTTCAATATGTTACTCTTTCGCATTAGTGACAGTGACTTAACTTATCGTTTCATCAAATATTCAGTTAAAGATAGCATAACTGACTTTTTAACGTTAAAAATGCGAAAATCTGTGTGGAAATACAGAAGAAATGTCAAAATATTTAATGCGAAAGTCGAATTGCAGAGTATCAAATTTCCGAATTCGAACAATTTAACTTCGAATCGCGTTACAGAGTAAGGCCCCTGGGCTGATAAAGTATGGAAATCGACACAAAAAATTATGTGAAAATTATATAACAAATATGCTGCATAAAATAAAGCAAAAATTATATTCCAAAATGTTAAATTATTTGGAATAGTTTTCCAAATTTACACAAACATATAGCCTTTAATAGTTTACCTAGCCTAGGTTAGAGCTCAAGCTTTAATTAAAATTACCAGGCGCAATAATGCATTAATACTAAATTAAAAAATTATTAAAAGAATTGCCTTTTTTTTATATGTATATCATATGTATTTATTCAATAAGCTAACTGAGAGCAATGTTAAGTTTTATATTTCTACATTTGTATGGCAAAGGCATGTACACTACATTAAAAACTAATTTAATTGTTTTTTGTTTTCTTTCAATCATTGTTGTAATTAAATAATTAATAATAGAATTGAATATAATTAATGTATGGTAACGTTTACAAGTTGAATTTGTAATATTAACGAACAGAGTATGATACACTCTTATTTCTCACAGTAACTCCTAGTTATAGCAAATGGTGTGGTTGTTGTGGGGGGGAGGGATGGTGTGAAACAAATATGATTTATGCTTTACTATAACAATTAATAATGTGTGATGTGTGCTTATTTTAAAATTCAGAATAACACCAGACAACATTTATTAATGCTAAATTACTAGAGTTTAATAGTGGATAAAGTTGCCGGTTTTAAATGTTATTCGTTTCATTCGTCGTGTATTTTCTTTGTTAACTAGTGTTTTATGTTTGTAGTTTTATTGATAATTAAAATTACATTAGAAGCCGTAAAAAGTAACGCATATAATTAAATAACTAATCAATAAATTAAAATCAAGTGCAAAATTATTTCATTTCGAATTAAACAAAAAGAGAAAATAATAATTAAAAACAAGCGAGTTTGTGAGCAGCTTAAGACGACGAGACCGTCACTATATCGCTGCTACCGCTGCTGCGACTCTTGTGCACTTGCTTGGCACGAATTTCTGTTAGTGTCACTGAACCGGGCCCATTGAGGAAATGTATTTTGACATGCTTCTGCAGCTCCAGCTGCGTGTCAAAGAAAACCTGACAAAGATCACAGGCAAAACGTGTTTTGGCCTCTGCTTGGCCACGTTTTGAAGAATGAGTAGTCTCTGTGACCACCTCAATTTCGTCAATATCTGCATTGAGGTTAGCATAGTCGTGTTCTTGTTCTACGACAGCGCCTTCATCTTCGACGTCATCATCGTCATCATCATCGTCGTCATCGTCATCTTCATGGGCAAACGTCATTGAATCTTCGACTTCTGTTCCATCACTAGAATTTTTGTTTCTCTTTTGCATTTGCTTTGTTTTGGCAGATTCATTGGTCTCGTCGTCGTCATCATCATCGACTTCATCGTCATCTTCCTCATCATCATCTTCCATATCATCCTCATCGTTGCCGTTTTGACCATCATTGGCATTATCGTCGACATTCTCAATATTATCTTCAGCATCCATATCCTCGTCTTCATCGCCGACTTGACCATCTATTTCGAGGGACGCATTATTTTTAGCTGCTGGCACCTCGTCATCTTCATCCACTTCGCCAACATCATCGCCACCATCATCGCCACCATCATCACCACCATCGTCGCCACCATCGTCACCACCATCGTCATCATCATCGTCCTCTTCCTCTTCCTCTTCCTGCTCTTCATCGCCCACATATTCGACCGCGGCATCGTCCTCTTCATAATCCTCTGCTTCTTCTTTGGGTGCGCCATCAACGTCGTAGTCGCCACCATTTTCATCCGATTGCTGCGAGTCTTGCGAGTTGCTCTCGGCCCCGTAGTTCTCGCTTGTTGCTGAACTTTTGTTGTTGGCAGCCGCTGCCTCCTGCTGCTGTCGTTGATGCACTGGTATTACCTGCTGTTCCTTCATGTGCGACTGTATATGATGTATGAGCTTCTCCTTGCGTGACACGTACTCGCCGCACAACTCGCAGCCCCACTGAAAGGGTCCGTAAGGTTTCATTAGACGCGCATCGGCTACCTTGTGTTCTATCCAATCTTTCTTTGTTTCAAATTTCAGCACGCATTTTCGGCAGTGTAGATACTCATCGAGATTAATTTTCGGTGGTTCCGGCCAATGGGCTATTTCCGATTTGTGCAGCTCGTAGATATGACGACGCAAATTATTGTTGCTAATGAACGTCGATGGGCAGTACTCACATTTAAGTTCGCGCTTGCGTTTCTGGGATTTTAAAGGGCGGGGATTCGGCATAAGACCGACTGCTTGTAATCCCGGTGGATGTAGAAGGTTGTGGGTCTGTGAGGTCGCATATGCTGAAGGATGATCTCCGTCGACTGGGTTCTGTATAAATATGGAAATGGTTAGACAAATTCATAACAACTATATGCCATTAAATAACTATTTATATATTTTGTGACTGGTGTGGAGAATCGGTTTGAAATGTTTAAATGTCGTTGTAAGAATTTTGCAAATTTTTTTACTTTTACGATTACAGAGGCAATATTATTAAATAGCCCATTTTTTTTTTTTCTATAACGCAAGTTTAGCTTAAGCCAAAAACATCCGACATTTCGCTACCATCTCACTTCACTAGCCCAAAAGCTCACCTGTTTGCTATCACCTCTGAAATGCCATTTTCGATGCACCTTAAGTGCAGTCATTTGTGTAAAGGTTTTAGTGCAGATGTCGCACGCATACTCGCCGTTATCATTAACGCGATCTAAGTAGAATTGATTTGGATCTGCGGGCCCAGTATCGAACATAGCGGCAAGCGGATTGTCCGTATACAATTCTCTTTCGTGCACTTGTATGTGCTTTGCAAATAACTCTTGATCGGTAAATCGTTGTCCACATATGGTGCATGCAACTTCAGGTAGTTTGATTTTTTTCGTGCTGTTGCCACCAGAGTGTGGCATTGCATGGATTTCTACTTCACCGCCACCTAAAGTGCCGATAGCTCCTCCACTGCCGCCTCGCTCATCCTCAGCGCCGCCATCTCCGCCACGACTACCATCGTCATCCTCATCGTCACCAGTTTTATGACGATAGAAAGTGTTGAGTGGCGTTGCATGTTCGGCCATCGCACCGGTTGCTGTGATCGGTTTACGATTGCATGTAGGAATATGATTCTCTAGCATGTGGGCATCGAAAAATACCTTACAACACAACACACATTCCGAGGGTTCGGCAATCTGTGGATGCTTCTTATAGCGATGCACCTAGAATAGGATTATGAGTTGTAAGTAAATGTGAAGAAGTTTATGAAGAAGTTTATGCTTTCGTGGAAAATCATTGCAAAAACAATTTCAATAAAATAATTGTACCATCTTGACTGGTTAAACTTCGATTTGATAAAAAATACAGAGTTTGACATGAGGAATAGAAGTTGGTGCATTTTGAACCCATCGGACGAAAGAAAAAAATATTGATGTTACAAAGCTACCAAAGGCATCTGAAAGAACTTTTCAAAAATAACGGACGTCATACTTCTTTCTTTTATAATTTTATCGATTTAAAACTTGACTCAAACAAATTTCAAGACAAATTTTAAATGGAATTGGGGTCGGCAATTAACCCTGGCCACGTCATTAATTTAAAATTTTGTTCAGTCAACTATTCTTTTGCAATTTTCGACTTTACAAATTGAACTGTAGAGGGCTGAAAATGAGTCATCAAATCAGACGAATCAAAATTAAACCACTTCCAAGCCGTTGGAAAGCAGTATTGCTGATGCAGACCTGGAGATGTTATTCAAATACACCATGTCAAATAATGGTATAGTGCGTCAAGGTATCGGGTTGCTTCAAGTAGTGGCATGTTAGACCATTACAAAAATGCATTTGAATAATGAAGGAAGAGGACTATCTGAACATCTAAGAGACCCATTGTTCTGATTTTATGGAGGTGAGTGCCAATCTTGTAGAAAAAGTCATATTTAAATAGAATGGCGACCCAAATTACCTTCGAAAATTGGAAAGAAATACCTGACTCAACAAAATTAAAATTGATGACGTGACCAGCGTAAACTGCGGACTCTAATCCGATTGAAAATTTGTGGTCAATAGCAACGTGGGCAGCGGGAGTACCAAAATGATAAAAAATTTGGTTGAACGTATGCCACGCCAAAATATATGCCAAACAATGAAGAGTTATGGAAAAACTATTGAAATTTTGCTGTTTTCTTAGTATAGTCGAAAGGTGCAAAATTTAATACATAAGAGTTATTGTTGTTTTATTTTTTTTTCACTATGAGTTTCTGTTCAGCTGGCAAAACAGAGTAATGTTTATCTTTGATTAGCACAGCCTCGCCAGTGTCTATATGATGATCTTCTAGAGTACTTTTGCCGAGATTATTCTTCGTAAAACACAGAAACATTTTTACCACGGTGTCGATCCGTTTTTGCTGCTCAGGTGTCAACACCTTCATTTTATTTATTTTATTTTATTTTTATTTTTATTGATTCATTTGTAACACAAAAATCCTTATTTGCCAATTACTAACGTATTTTGAAGAATTTCTTCCGCTCTCTTCCAGCATAAAGTTAAACTTATTTATTAAATTGACTCCCAAAAATAATTATCTATTCCATGATGGTAAAATTGAATGCTCGCATTGACCCAACCTATGATTAAGTGCATCGACCGTCTGCAGTCTTACCTAAAGATTAAAATTTAAAAATTGGCAACTAACATTTTTCTACCAATTCAACACAGTTCTTTACTAAGCATGTTACCGTGACTCCACTATCCACGATCCTTCTTTGCAATGAACAATTATTTCTATTTTAACCTTGTATAAAGTTCTGGAGCAGACACTTCCCCTTTTTTTTTCCTGATACCTTATTCTATCCTAGAAACCTCACGTATACCGTTGACAGTTACTCAAGAAAAAGTTTGTGTAGTTCGGTGTACAGAAATGCTGAAAAAATACAGCGGGAGTGTTTTGAAACAGGTAAAAAACACCGCTAAAAGTTGTCCGCGGACGTAGCGCATCCAAGCAAATGGTCGCAGTTTTTCACAAAACCCGGTAATGTCGCAACTGTACTAATTGAGCAACGAAAAACAGTTGTAACAGTTACTCAAGAAAAAGTTTGTGTCGATCGGTGTAAAGAAATGTTGAAAAAATACAGCGGGAGTGTTTCGAAACAGGTAAAAAACACCGTTAAAAGTTGTCCGCGGACGGAGCGCATTCAAGCAAATGGTCGCAGTTTTTGACAAAACCCGGTAATGTCGCAACTGTACTAATTTAGCAACGAAAAACAGTTGTTGCTAAATGCTAACAAATATTTGTTTGGTGAAAGTCTTTGGAGATTTGAGGAAAACTAACCGCCGCTGGAAGATCATCCACATATCAATTGAGTAAGCGTTTTTTTATCTCAAAAGGTGGACTTGATGGGATATGCGTTTTAAAGCGTGGATTGTTTTCACAAAAAAATCGATATTTTAGCCACGGTTTTGAAAATTCTAAATAAATGTCTACAAAAGGAACCATCTTCATTGTTACTAAACCACCAAACCTTCTCCCTTACACCTAAACCTCCTTTTTTACTTATTTGTATATGACGCTCTCTCTCTCTCAGCAACTGCTACCACAAAGCTTTTGGAAACATAATATACATCTCTTCAATGCATGCGCTCAACTTACCCACAAACTCTTGCGTCCACTGTAGACATTACCGCAATCCTTGCAAGAATAATCACTGGAATCGAATTCGTCGTGAGAGTTGATGTGTATGGCCAACTTCTTGTTGGTGTTGAAGTTCGAGGGACAGTATTTACATTGATACCAGTAGAGCGGTGCTGGCGGAGCGGCAGGAATTGCCTCCAATGGCGTTGCTATTGTGGCTATATCAGCAGCATTTGGCGCGTTTGTTGCATTACTGCTTGCATCTCCCACACCGGCAGCAGCATCATCTGCAAAATCATCTGGATGCGCATTTTCATTGCCATGCACCGATTTCTTGTGCTGCAGCAGCTGATCTTCTGTGCGGTAAACAATCGAACATATGTCACATTCATACTGCTTGATAATCATCTCATCCTTCAGCAAAGTATTATGTATTTTAAACATGTGCACCTTCAGACCCTTTTCATAGGCAAACTCTGCATCGCACAGCTTGCATTTGATGAACTGTACATTGCGTATCTGATGATCGTCTAGCATATGTCGACGATATGATTTCTTTGAGGAGAAACGCTTCTGACACATGCGACAGCGCATGCGTCGAAAACGTCTATCGGCAGCCAATTCCAAACTGCGTTTAAATACTGCCGCCTGTTGTGCAGGTGTCTTTGGTTGCAATGCACCGGAGGAATTAGTGCCGGCAGAGGCTGATTTATGATCAGCTGCTTTCAATGAATCTCTAAATGCTGACGAGGCTCCTGTAAAACTTTGCATTGAAGCCGTATGTGAACGCATATGATTGGAGAGTCCAATCTTGTTGCTAAATATAGCGCTGCAAATGGGACATTCTTTGTAGTTGCTTAAAGTGTTACTGCTGCTCGCAGCGCTGCTATCTAAACGCATTTTCTTTATCATCGGCGCATGCTCAGTTTCATCGTCGTCGTCATCTTCAGCTGTAGGGAGGAGAACATTAAGTATTAAATACAATACATACTACATTAAAAATGTAGTGAATTTATAGTAAACTAGTTTCTAGCAATTTGTACGCAAACTTTGACCAAATCTATATAACAAAGTCTACTATATTAATTGAAATTCATGCAAATTCTCAAAGAAATCAGAAATTGAAATGTTGTAAAACCTTTAAATTTGCCAAATCATGCCAATAAAAAAGTTTCAATAAAAATTAATAATTTAAAATTAAGCTTAATCAAACAAAAAAAAGCAAGTAAAAAAAAAGAAAGCGCCTTCACGCTTACCGAATGTCCCACCATTTGTAATAGACATCAAGTCTTTCATAACGTAATCATAGCGTCCAGAATAGGCACCAGCGCCACTTCCGCCAGCAGCACCACCACCACCACCAGCGTCCATTGACTTGACCGCATCTGCATTAACGATATACTCAAAACTGGTGGTGCGCGCCTTTTCATTATTCGGAGCAGTTGAGTGTGTCGTCAACATGTGTTCGCGCAGATTGGATAGACGCGGATAACCGTTGCCGCATTTAACACATTTGTACGTTTGTGGCAGCTGATCGGGATGTTTGGATTCCATATGGCGTAAAACATTGTTGTAGTTATTATATTGCTGACCACAAATGGGGCAAGCTTGAGGCATGCGCGAGAAATATTGTGATTTGGCAGCGGCATGCTGCATACTGCTGCTGCGCGACTCATCTGCCGAAGAAGTGCCTGGATAGTAGAAAATTCAATAAATTTGATAATCAGAAGCTTATTTAAAAAATCAATTCAATTATGCCAAATTTAATTACCTGCAAAGCCGCCAATGCTGGACTTTTTGCCTGGAGAATTATCGGCACTTGCTTGTTGTTGCTGTAGCATATTTGCTTGTTGTTGTTGCTGTCGTTGTATATCAACAGCTGTACCGGGCTGCACCAAATGCTTAGCATAAACATGATCCAGAAACTTTTGATGATTGCCGAATTTCTCATCACATGTTACACAGCGCAATATAACAATGCAATCCATATTATTGTAATGACGTTTGCGCTCCAAAGGATCTTCAATTTCCAAGCCACAAAAACCACACTGACCCGGTGAAACATCTTTCTTTTGTGCATCGGCATGCTCATCATAGACATGCGAGCGAAATTCCAGTTTCAAGCGGAAATGTTGGGTACACAATTTACACTCATAAATTTTGTTGACCAGCAGCTCTTTGGCGCGCATCTTCTCGGGCATGGCAGCAGTTGTTGCTGCCACAGCTGAAGCAAAACTGGGCACTTTGGCCATTAGTGAATGCATGACTTTGTATAAATTTATGCAATTACGCTTCTTTAGATGCGATATAAAAAGCGATTTGGTATCATTCAGCTTGAGACAGTTGAAGCAAAGATTGCGTGGTAGAGTGACGTATTTTTTACGCATGTGTGCCATGAAATTTTTATAGCTGGTATAGAATTTGCGGCAACACTTGCAGGTCATTGTTTGATATTGTTGTAGAAACTCTTCATTCTGCTGCAAGAAAACAATCTTTTCATCGGTCAACATGTCCTGATATTGTTCAGGATTGTCGTAGTCATAAATGGGCACTGTTGTGGCATTGGCGGCATTGACAATGTGTTGACGCATTTTTGAGGGCATAGTATTAAGAGCAACGGCTGCGGCAGCTTTTTTGGCTTGTTCAGCTGCAGCGGCTGCTCGTTGTAGCTCTAGAGCAGCGGCAAGCGCAGCTGTTGGCTTGGTTACAGGTGTAGAGTTCGGCGTAGAGGTGGACAGTTCAAATAGGTTTGGATGCAAGTTACGCTCATGACGACGTGCATTGGCTCGTGTCGAGAACTTCAAGTTGCAGGCGCGACATGAAGCTTCTTTGACTTCGGCAGCAGCGGCAACTTCAATAGTTGTACGATCCGGCACTGTACGATGCGGTTGATCGTAGCTATAGACACTGGTGTCCTGTATGGATGAATAAACGCGAGTCTAATTATTTAATAAAGATGTATTTTTAATGTAGAAAACAATAAGTGAGTACAAACCATATATGGCTCAGTGCCCTCCTCTTCGGTACGTTCGAGAAACAATGTAGGATCGACCATTTCATCGGATTCATCTTGTTGCTTCATGGCATCATAATCGTCCTCATCGAGGGGCTCATCTTTGACCTGAATTGCTGGTAGAGGCTGTAGGAATAAAAAGCACATAATCAATATTAAAACTTGGTTTTTGAAAAAGGACTTATTTTAGGTATTAAGTGCTCAATTAAACTGCTTAAATTTAGATGTGCCATTTTTGATTTATTATGTCGAAAAAATTATGTGCTGCGTTGTGCCCGCTGTATGCTTTTATGGGCGACATGTTAACAAGTTAGCAGCGCCATTTAGTTTCTTAAGAAAATCGAAGTTTGTGCTGTGATAAGATAAGATTGAGCTACAATGTGCCGAACTAAACTTTAATAAGTGTTCAAAATTAAATAAAACTTGCTTCTAATAGCATATCGAGGGCTTTTATTTGACAATGTCTATCTACAAAAACACCAGTTTTCAGAAGTTTTGTTTACCGCAACCATCAGAGTCAGTTGTTATTGGTAGGGTATCTGCTAGGCAGTGTTTTGATAAATGGTGTATTTTACACGAAATAAAAGTCTAAGGAGTAGGATATCCATCAGTATTCTTCCATCAGAATGTTATAAAGATATGTGGTCCGGATAACATATTTCTAGAAAATTTTAACCCATATTTCTAAAGTTTTTAGACGTCTGCAGATATCATCGGTTACTCGTATTTTCAAATGCTGATTTCGGCAAAATATTTTTAACTATTGCCCAATATCTAAATGATCACTATTTCCTAAAATTTTCGAAGCGCTAGTAAAAAATAAAATTTATAACTGCATTAAAAAAAGATTGTGAGAGTTAGCACGGATTTGTATCTGGTATTTCTTTCTCTACTAATCTAACTCTTTTCACGCACTTTCTGTCCAATAAAATGGATAAAGGTCATCAAATTGAAACACTATTCACGGATTTTGCAAAGGCTTTCGATGGAGTCCAACACTCTGTTTTAATAAACAAGCGAAGTAGTCTCGGATTTCATTCTGCGTTACTTCTATGGTTAGGGAACTACCTTGTTGGTCGTAGACAAAACGTTCAAAATGGAAACAAGTTCCCGAAATTCACTTTGGTTCGCTTTTGTTTCTACTTTTTTCGGAATGCCTGATGTGTACTGATGACGTCAAGATCTTTAGAGTTGTGGATTCCCACGAAAACTTTCTTTTTTTTTCAACGTGGCTTGGAAAGTCTCCAGTTTGGGTTTGAGACCAATAGTCAATTCAAGTCAAGTAAAAACTAGCTTTTTGAAGAAACCTATGCTTTAATACCGAATTACTAGCAAGAGCAGATTTGAAAAAAGATTTAGGGGTTCTTTTGAGAGGAAGCTCTGCTTTGCCAAATATTTCGTTGCTATTATTTCAAAAGCAAATGCTATGAAGGGTTTTCTGTCACGTAACACAAAGGAGTTCCAGGATCCTTTTACCGCAAGGATAATTTTCTTCTCAATTGTCAGGTCGGTCTTATAATATAGCTGTGTTGTGTGGGAGCCTCAATATAATGCATGTATGCATCAAAAGAATTGAAAATATTCAAAGACATTTCATCAGATTGTGATGATGGACAGTTTTGCATTCATAAATATAAATAAGCATATTTGTAAGTTGGTAACTCTATAATTTGAAATGTGAAGTAAGAATATTTACATTAAGATTTTGTTTTGTAGAAGATACAGAAAAGTAAAACAGAGTACAAGGGATTATGGATAAAAGATGAAAGTAAAAATTGCTGTACTCAATTTCGGTTTTTAATTTTATTTTTATAGCAAAAACAATGCTAAATATTTCATCCTAAAGTACTTGATATCTTGAGTTACCAACTTATAGGTTGGCTGTTTCGGTATCTTTAAAAATGAATTTTTTTCAATTGAAATTCTTACAGTAGATACAGCTAGAGTCAGTGGTGAGTTTGACATAAAAAAAATTGTTAGACAAATTGTAGGTAAACATATTAATATTAAAAGCTCTTGTTTTTAAGCCTTAAATAAGCAAGTCTGCAGCAGACATTGCAGCAAATCTTGAACACACAACAGCGCAACTATCAAATTTCAGACAAACAGGTGGAGCTCACTTACTCTAAAAAAACATCATATCATTTGCATAAATTAGCTTTCAAATGCAGCACTTAAAAGAAAACATTGAGCACATTACGGCACATATATTTTAAAATAATACTAATTAATTATTATATTAAAAATTATTTTCGATATTAATTAATTTCTTAGCTCATTCCATGGATTTTTTTTTTTCTATGATCTCATTTTTAATTAACTTTTGTCATTCATAGGCAACTATATAATTTAGTCTTTAAACCTATGTTTAAAAAAAAACGAATTAAAATAAACTACTTTCGATACGTTTACATTATAAGAGCATCGTCTAAAATAACGTAATTGCTGGGCAGCAGTTGGAAAACGTATTTGTTGTTGTGGCTGCGTTTGTGGCACGACCACCAATTGTTGTTGCTGTTGTTGCAATTGTTTTTCTTTATAATATTCTAATAAATGTTGCTGTGATTGTTGGTGTTGTTGTTGTTCAACACTTTGTTGTTGTTTTTGCGTAGGACTCACATAAACGGTTAATGATTTGCGTTTCTTCAACGATGTAATGCCATCTAATATTGATGATGCCAGATTAGATTCCTGCGGGAATTGTTCCTGTTCTTGTTGCTGCTGCTGCTGTTGTTGTTTCTGAAGCTGCTGTTGCTGCCTATGTGCATTCGCTGCTGCTGATGTTATTGTTGAAATGCTGACATTGTTTTCGAGCAACTGTTGACGTTTGCCAAATTCTAGCCAATTTCGTTGTTTGCCCTGCGAGGCAATACAGCGATTTTTAAAACTTTGCCAAGAGTTTAAATAACTGATGCAGGCATGGCAAATGCGTAGCGACAGCCCTTCATTGGGTGTGACCTAATATGACAGAGAAAAGAAAACATAAAAATTAGTAACATAATTATAAATAATAAATCAAGCATATTTTAAGTTGATACAAGGAAGCAGCGTATAACGCCTTTAAACTAAATTCTTTCAGATGAATAGACAGATGGGCGGATGTGTTCACCAGTACCCTTAATATTTCAATTTTAACAAAATGCAATGGCATGTGTGTCCAACACCCCGCTAAAATAAACGTTTAACTATGATGTCATTGACCCTGTTAAATGTGTTTGTTGGTGTCTTTATCCTTGTTGGATATCCTGTTGGGGATGTGCGTGAGTTTGTGTGTGATTGCTTGTGTATGTGCTTGTGCACATTTAATGGTATGCGTAAGGTATATCATTTAAGTGTGCTCTGTTATCAGCAGCAGCGACTAAGCATCAATCAGTTGTTGTTGAGGAAATAAAAGGCTTTCAGTACAAAAACATTATTGAAATAGCAATAGAAAGCAGGTAAAAAAAAAACAAAGACAAAGAAGTAAATAAATAGTATTGATATATAAATAAATAAGCGGATAAAGTATGACTGATATACCTGTTAACTGCAGTGACGAACAAAATTTTTCGAAATAATCATACAAATTAGTTTTTGTTTTAAAAAATATATTTATTTAAACAACATGAACGTTCAAAATATTTTATAAAATACATACTTGATAAAATAAGTAAATGTAAATAACATGTAAACATAACCCTGCAAGCATTCGGAAGACAATTGGCAGATAAGTTGAGTTTGCGATGCACTTGCGATTCGCCCAAGATTTCTTTGAAAGATGGATTGCTTTTCCATTGTCCAAACGATGAAAACGCGATTTGGGAAACATTTTAAAATCTTCTTTGAGTCTTTCCTGCGATGTTGGAAGATGGATCGCTTTTCGATCGTTCATCGATGATACACAATTAAAAAAATTTCTTTTACTCATTTCGACAAATTATTCTATTGAAAAAAAATGCCTGTCAGATGTGAGAATACAACTCGAGCAACTTCAATTTGTGGGCTCGCACGACACAATGAAGAATTATTTCAGTCACAATCACAGCAGAATTCTTCACTCAGTCATTTCTTATTCAACTCGGAACTTAGGTTTGAAATTCGAAAAATAAAACCGATGAACGAATTATCTTGGTAATTCGAGGTTCTATGGACATCAAAACAATACTGTTAGGTAAGCTGCACGAGCTGACCTAGGAAATACTCGAGCTGGTGAAGTCAGATCGTGTACCTCCCATGAATACTTCCATGAGACTTTTATACTTCCATACATGTGTAAAAGGTTAAAACACCCAACATTGCGTCGATGCTCAAGAGAATTGAGAGAGGATGAAACATTTACATCTCTTATCAGACATAACGCACGGCGATGAGTTCGGTCTAGAAGCTCCAAATAATATTTTGAAGCCTGTAATATTTGACGTCATATATTAAGTATACATAGATAATGCAAAGATCAGCTGAAGTGAAGTAAAGTGTAGACACATCGAAATATGATAATTTCTACGAAGATTAGATTGGATCGATGCGCCCAGAAGGTCAAGAGCGGCTGAGTGCGCAAGATCTACATAAAAAAAAACAAAAACAAATTGGCCATTTCAGCCCTTGAAAGGACTTTGACCGAGCTTCTTATGATCAATTGTGTTGTGTGTGTTATTAAATGTTTGCACACAATTGACCGAGAACTGGACCTACATGTTTTGCCGACTCCGAACGGCTAAAGTTTATGTTCTCAAGAAGCTTTACATGGCATTGTTTACTCTCTGAGGTTTGCCATTGTCTGCAGAGAGGTGGTGACCGATCAGAAAAATTTTTTATTGAAAAAACTTTTCGCCGCGGCTGGGGATCGAACCCGGGCTCCGAGCATGCCAGGCCACACACTTAACCTGCATGCCACGGTCACCACTACACGCAAGATCTACACCATTCTTATAAAGGGAAGCTTAGAGGCAATCCACTTGCTTGTGCCTAAACAAACAATACTGGATTCTGCTTGCATTAAATTCTACTCTATTAGCAAACCCCACTCGGAGTTTGTCACCCATATTTTGCCAAAGAGCTCTATTGTCCAAAGAGCTCAGGCGTGTTTTGAATGAATATGAATGGCAAATACTGCTGTCGTCAGTAAATGAATGGATTGGGTAAGAGTCAACTATAGAATGCCGTTAATAAGAACCGAAAACAAAATAGGTGATAGGACTAAATCATACGGTACGCCTGCATTGATGACGTGATTCACTGAGCAAACTTATCACCAACACCAAATTCAACTAGTTTCGAAACGAGCGCTTTATGCCACACTCGATCAAATTTATTTATTTTTATTTTTTTATTTATTTATTACATTAAAAATCTTTAGAATATCCATAGCAACCACATTGCTCTCACAAAATAAGTGAACGCATTAGTTCCATTTTGGGGAGAGGAACGACATAAGGTCACCAGTAGAGCGGGTTCAATAGAAACAATACTGGTGGTAACTGAGCAATTCGTTGCGCTCCAAATAATTCCAAAGATTGAATGAAAGTTTTGCTTGAAGCATTGCAAAAGATTTACTTTCAACAAAGGGCAGCGGCTGATTGCTATCCCAGATTTTTGAATTTTGTGCAAACATTTCAGCTAAAAGTTTTGCTTTACCGGTCGAGTCTCTGAAGATTTGGTCATCTTTTGTTGATCAGAGTTGGAATCGAAGAGAATTTCTGATTCTTTACACTTTTAAGAAATGACCAAACGTTTTTACTCCCTTTTGGGTAGAGAATATCCAATTTTCTTGCGCGAATTTCGTGAAGAACGTTTTTCTTTCGATTTCGCATTACAGCGAGTCCTAGCTTCGATACAGTCTTTTAGTTTTAGGATTTTTGTTAGAACACCAATTTGAAAGGCTTGCTCTTAACAGCTGACTGTAATCATGAAAGTCTTATTAAACCAAGACTGGTATTTTGGCTTCATGCTTCTAAACTAATTGTCCATAAAATACCGCATGCACAATAATATAATTTGCAGTGCCATTAGAGCCGCGGCATTTACATTTCTATCAGCGAAACAAAATTTCTAATTGAAGGAACACTAAAAATTATTTAGCGCAACCCTTAATTTGCCAACCAAGCAATCCTCTTCGGGGCTCTTGGCGTAGAGTTACGAAAGTTCGGATATAAAAAAGTAGCGGAGATAGTACAATAGTTCGAATTTTCAAGAGGTGCATAAACACGCACATCATATTTTTCATGACGCGAACTCAGAAAAAGGTCTATGATATTTGGCACTGCAGACAAACTAGAGAAATGTTCGTTGGAATCTTCACTAATTGAATCAATTGGTTCGATTCAGCAAAAAGCTCAACATATTTCCCATAAGGTGTTAATGGTCCCGTATGACTAGCCAAGCCGAATTGTGAACATTGAAATCACCTGAAACAACGATTTCGCTGTCAGGAAACAGTTGCAAAATGTGCGTAATCGAATCAGAGGGAGTGTCCAGTTTTTTCTTCTATACACGATTCAAAATTGAAGGACTTGTGGACTGGATCTGAACTTTACACATGAATCAGAACTCCGGATCAGTTACGTCCAGACACCGCTTGCACTGATATCTATGTAAAGAAAACAATGGAAGTAGTTGATACATACAAAGGTATATGAAAAACCTGTGGATCTGCATCCTCACTCACCTGGGTCTCACATAGTGCCATTATTTGAGCGTTATTAAGAGTACAATATGCATAAACCAAGAAAAAGTTCGTTCATCATGCTTACAAACATCTGCAGGCAAAGAAATGTATTTACATAAATTGAATTTGATATGTAAATTTTTAGTCTGTTGTATTTTACAAATAATGATCTATACAAAGACATTTTTAATAAACAAATAAAACAATTTCAGTAGTTTTAAAGGGACTGGAAACTTGTATTGAAGCTCACTGCATGTACAGTTTTTCCTTGAAATTTTATGCCTAGGATAAGAAAAGAATTGTTAGTATTTTTATGTGTCAAAACTTTTAAATGATAAGCATAAATAACTTACCAAAAGTGTTGGATAATATGCAGTTGCTTCATCGAAAAAGACTTGGTTGAAGGCACGTACCATGTGCAATGACAAGGCAACGCTTTCAGTTATTATTATGTTAAGTTTTGTTTTATTATTTCATCTCTGAGAATTATGTTTTGATAGAAAGCCTAGACCAAAGCAAAAGTCTGCTGGTAGCATAGATTTTCGGAATGGCACAAATGTGTCGCATGCTATATAAACATATTTGTGTGATTCGTGGTGTGCACATGGGGAATGCTTATATTTACGAAGCGTTTGACCTTCCAGACTATACTATACTTCCAGCAGCATGAAGTCGATGCTACTGTATCTCCCTAGTCTATGGTCGGAGTGTTATCAGTCAAAAAAATCTTGTAAATAACTGCAAAATTTGCTTTAATAACATCAACTTCTTATTAAATTTTCTTGGTGGTTTAGTTTTTGCAACTAAATAAATTAGCTGATATACCTAGTAATGTTTCGGAAGTATTCAGCCGATTGTAAGACAGTTTACGAAATAAGTAGGTTAAAAAACGTTCCTTCATAATCAGAAAAGATATATTGTGAAATAGTCATGATTTGTTAAGCGATCCGTATAACATTTCCATAACAAATTAATACCAAATTATTGAATAGCTGTTAAAAAAAATTGTATTAGCTACCAAAGAGGTCTTGTTTAATATGACAAAGCCAAGGGCATTCATACAACAACAACAACAATAGGACCAGCAAACATTTGACTTCTGATTATATCATATCTGAAGAACATCTTGGCTCTTGTATCCTAGCGCCACCTTTTGTCAGTGTAATCATAGCTATTTCCCTTTATCCTGGCATTGCAACAATCAAACAGATACAAACATACATACGCACATACAGAGATGTGCACTCATAAATGAGCTAATCCTATAATGAACATAAGGATGCATATTAGGTACATATACATACATAAGTATATTTATATGTAAATGTTTGGTATATGGAAGCATGCATTCAACTCACTCACTCACTATCTCAACACCAGAGCAAATGTTCCAATCATCAAGAATAATAAAGTTGCCCTCAAACCATGTATTGTGTTAATAATCCGTGGTTAGGCTACCAAGTGTGTTCGATGGTTCGTTCATTCACCTTGGCCCATTCCCTTAAAAGTAAAAGCTTATTAGTTACAATCAACATCGATTGCAATTTCCTGATGCGTAGCTTTAGCGACTCCCCCCAAGCATTGTTTTGTATTTTTATTGGAATGTGGGTGGGGGGACGGGGTTGGGCATACATACTAATTATATATTTTAAAAAAAAAAGTTTTTAACAATTATTCGCACGCTTGAACAGATACTACATCATGATTTGCAAGGATTCATATTCAATATAGAAACCAAACAAAAATTAGTGGAGCATTTATAGAACATAACAAACATATGGATTTATGACAGAGTAATTTGCCTTTGAAATTTTAACATATTTAATATTTAATACCACAGTCTTTTATGATATACAAATGCTAAAATTCCACAATATGGTTCAATGAAGTATTGTTCATCTGACATAAACTGCACATTAACAGTTTTTCATCAGAAAAGCAGAACAATTCCTTCACCTTTAGTTGTTTCATGAAACTGTATTTTGTATACAAATTGCTCCAAAAACCAAATACATCTGTCATTACAACAACAATAAAAAAGTGGCACAAAAGAAACCCAGCATTTCTTTAGTTTTGGAACAACATCTTATGAAGCAGAGAAGATGAGCACGCTCAGTCAGTTAAAGGTTTCCTCATTGTATTTTATGTTTTGTTTTGTATTTCTTTTTTTTTTTCTTTATGCGGCTCCTTTTGTGCCCTTATTCTGGTGACTGCCATAGGTAATCTTTATGCCTGCACTGCCTGCTATTGCTTATGCCAATACTTGCAATGTTTAAGTAATATGAGGTTTATTATGGATGTGTGTGTATGTGTGCGTCTGTGTATAACCGCAACATTTTCAGCTTAGTTGCAGAAAGTTACCCTTGTTTGGTTTATTGAACATAAATTGCACGCGCTAGGATGCTGTGTTAGCATCTTAGCGAGGTTGGCATAAGTTCTGCCTCATGCTAGAAAGCTGAATTATGTGTTATTCCAAGTAACCGCGAACCTACAAAGATATATTAAGCTTTTAAAAACAAATTTTAAAGGTCAAGAATAAATTATATAAAACCTTGTAAGCGCTACCAAATTTCAACCCAAATCATGACTCTTCAAATCATTCCGCTCGATTCTGGTTGAACAACTCTGGCACAGTAGTAGCACCAGCACCAGCAACACAGTATTAGCACCAGCAGCACAACAATACGAGCCGAAAATTGACGAAGATTGGCGACGTAGCAAACCTTGCATATCTTCTTCAGTGCTGGTTGGTTCTTGTTGATGATAACAACAAACACAACCAGAGCAAGAGCCACAGCAACAACGACAATCGAAGCAGAGCAAATCGACAAACGTCGTCATATCAAGTAGCCCAGCCACACACTAGTGGTGGTTGTTGTAAGACCAAGCAATGGGTGAACGAATTGATGGCGAATGTAAACCACACTCGCTGACTGGCTTCAGCAAAATTAGCACCACTACCAGCTGCTATCATAGTAGCTACGACGCAAATCCAGCGTGGCTCAGCATGATTTCCGATGAGGTTATGTTGAAGAAAACCAAAAAAAATTAGCTATACAGAAAAATGGATAGCTGAGATGAATGTTTGGCCGAGCAGTAGCGGATGTTGTCACGGAAGAGTACAATGCAATATGAGGAATAACTATGTGGAAGATGAGCAGCAGCTGCAGGGGCGGTTGTTTTGTATGTATTGGATCAAAAGATTGAAGTGTTTGGCATGGTTGCACGAGCAGCCAACAAACGACGCATACAAAAGAGTTGGAATTCACGCATTCAAGAGAAAATTGATTAAGGCCTAAGATAGGCAGAGGACAGTCAGGCTTAAATGAATTGTTTAACGATGTTTTGTTTTTCAGTTATTTCAGTGAAAGTTGGAAGACGCCAATTTGGATGAAGAATTAAGATGTGTGTAAAGAGTTATGCAGTTTTTTTTTAGTTTTAAATAATGGTTTTTGACCTAGTAGCTGTGCTAAGTGTGCACTGATAGCAATGGGTAGAGTATTAGTGTGTAAGTCCAATTAAGATTGAGTTTCTGAATGAATGAAAAACAAAATCATTAAAATTTTGGAACTTGCAAGTTAAAATCTAGGACAATCAGGAGCGTCATAGTAGCTTGAATAATACGATGGAAGAAAAATCGAAAAACATTAAGACAAAGTTGGTTATAATTTTAAAGAAGCGAAAAAAATAAATTGAAAATCTAAGGTTGTTGCATTTTAGGTAAGGATTGGATATCAGGATAACGTCAATATATGAAGTAAATGAAATATTTACATAAAAGATTTTGAAAAACTACTGGAGATCATATTGAGATGCATCGGTATGCAAAAACTATATTATATGGTAAGGAGGATATAAGAGACATAAGAATACTTTTTGAACAGAAATTAATTTGAATTATTTTTAAAACATATAATTTTGTTTTCAGTTTGAAAAATAAATTTATTATTTAATTTAACAAAAGAAACTCTTACAGCAATTTTGATAAAAATTTATATATTTTTTTACTATAAAAAATCTCATTAATTATAAAAACTTAGATTAAATTCGTATCCTTTTTTAAAAGTGATGAAATTTTTCTGTTAACTTTTTATTATTTTCAAATTTAAAAAAAAAAACATACTTCTCCGCCACATTCTAACCCAGTCAGTTTCTAACCTGCAAATCCCAGTATTCAGGATATTTTTTTATTTATACATTTCCATTCACAAATATCATTGTCCTCAATTTAATTTGTATGAGAAATAAAAATTTAACCACAAATTCTTCGTCACATTCAAATCTGCTTAGTTCCTAACCTCCAAATCCTAAGATGAGCAAGTAGCACTCAGCAACAACAAAACAAAAAACAAAAAAAAATAAAAACATGTTACGCAAATACAAAAAGTTTCAAGGTAAAAAGTTTCCATTAAGTTGAGTTGTCTGAAAAGTATTCAACAAGCTAAGATATCATCCAATCTACAGAGCATGCAGGTAAAATGGTTGCCAACCAAGTGATAGGCTTGGCATGGCATGACTAGGCCATGGCTGCCTTATCTATACTACAAACATTGATTTCCAGCACTTCGACAGTCGTTGGAAACGTAAACGAATCGATAGACAAGCAGCGACAACGAAACAACATTGACGACAACAACGACTACGACGACGCAATCATGGAACAGCACGAACCAACAAAGCAACCAACAACAGCCAGACAGCTCTACTCTATAGACAGCGTACGAACCAAGCATGCAGAACAAACAACTGCCACGATACCCGACAACCACGACGACGACACAGCATGACAGGAAAACGAAGGAAAGTAACAAAGCAACCAACCAAGTGGCAATCCAAACGCATAATACAGCAGTCAGAAAGAGACAGACTGAAATACAGTGGGATCAGGCAGACCGACCAGCACAAACAGACGCAATTGAGGATACAGATACCACCACTACGACCGACCAGTCCTCAATGCCTGACTGCGTTCTCAGCCTGTACGCAGTGGCAAACCAAGCCCAAGCCAAATGACGCAGTTTATCTGCCTGCCTTTGGAATTCTGTTGGCAAAATCGGCATTTCTGCTTTGTGGTTCTATTCGTAGTTTGACAAGCTGACGCAGGTCACATTTTGTCACACATGCCAAAGCTGGCCTGGTTTCGCCATACTTAATACATTTTTCCCAGCAAAACTTTCAACGCCATAAAATAAAGTAATTAATATGGTGCTAGCCACAGAGTGCCTTATCTATAGCTCTTCCACGAGAAGTAGTCATAAAATGGTGGCTTACTTAACTTTGACAACAATGATCATGACGATGAAGACCGTAATGATGATGAATACCAATACAATGAAACGGACGACCAGCTAGCTACATAACTGGCCATCACTTCCACATCAGCAGCACGCGGTTGCGATGCTGGCATTTAAAATAAAAAAAATATATCTAATGATTCAACGAGCACCACATCACAGGTCACATTCATCCACACCTCAGCAGCAGCAGCTTTGCTGGCAAACACAACATTTGTGAATGTATGCGAGTGTGGGTAGGTAGCCAACGTTTCTCTTCGTTCTTGGCGACGATAGGTCGCCATCATGGCGAAGATTATTGGAGCACCTTCAGTCAGTGAGAAAGACTTGCACAATCCCAACCTAACCTCAAACTTTGAAAAATTTTCCTTAGGTACTCCGCCCAATGTGTCGTTATTTCCCATGTACATGGTATACACTGTCTGTGGAATTATGGAATATTTGGAGCCTGAAAACGTAGAGTTATACAAACCTTTATGTGCACGCAATTGTAGATTTTTGTGACCAGCGGCTCTTTGTCTGCCGCGTAGCTATTCAAAATGGAGATGCATTCGCTGTCCGGCGCCAGGCACAGGCGGCAGCAATTTTGTCGCCCTCGTTTAATAATTTCCTCCGTCATGGTATTAGCTCTTGATGTGTTTTATACAGGTATTTGTTTTTTTTTTTTTTTGTTAATTGTTCTTCAATAAAATTCAGTTGATAACATTTATTGTTCTGCTGTTTGCATGCACTTGTTTTCACTTTTATTTATATTTTTGCTGTTGCTTGGATTTTTTTCACCCACTTTTTATGTGACTTTTTCATCACAACTTCTTGCAATTTTTTCACTTTCTTGATAAATTCATGACTGCACGCAACGGGAATTAAATTGACACTGGATTCTTTCTTCGTTTGTTTCTTCGCACGGTTTTTCGCGAACAGCGAAAAGTTTTGCTGAAATCCCTGGAAACATGGCAACCCAGGCTTGCAGTTTGCAAGAAGTACGCTACAGTTGTAAATAGCAAGGCATTGTTTTGACAGTTTGTTTCCAGTAGCGATATGTTATGTTATGCAGTCAGGATACAGAGCAAACTCAAGATATATAAAGCAATTTAAAACGTAGATCTACTAACACCCAGATAGAAAACATATGTGTGCACATGTATATTACACTAATAGCCGATTTGTTCCCGAAATATAAGCACTAAACCGTGATTCAAACCATTTTTCAAAACACGAATTATTGAAAATGCATTTCTTCAGCGAGTATTAAGGCGTTATTACTTCGATTTTGACTTATAACCAAAATCCATTTGAGGTTATGAGATGGTTGCAAACAAATAAATTGTGATTTTTTGCGAATAATGTTTTATATTTACACGGTTTATAATTCGGTGCCAGCTAAAGCTCAGATAAGCTGAACCACTTGAACCGGAGGTCGTTCTCTTAAACCGCAGGTCAGCACGATTTTCAATTGACTGGCAATTTTACTTGGTCCTGAATAGCATTTATGTACATTATTGAAATTTTTTTGCATAAAATATATAAATGCTTTAAAATAAACACGCGGGCAATAAATATATATATGATCAATGTTATCATATTTCAACTATGACGCGACACAAAAGAACCATAAACACAACCACAAACACAAACAACTGGAGCACTACACATTCTGTTAATATTTAATGTATTTGGCACATTTTAACATTTGACAGGTCATACAACGCACTGAAAACTACATCATTATGTTCAGGAAGTGAAGTTCAACTTACATTTTTCTAAAGCAAACAAGGTTGAAATAGCTTCATTCAGCACTCAGCAGTTGATGTACCGATACCTAGTGGTAATGAGGGGATTTGTACAATGAATTAGTCGTATGAGACTGTCAAAAGTGATGGTTCGGAGTAGAAAACGAAAGTGAATGAAACAAATCTCTCGGGCTGCGATTTCATGAAACTTTTTGACGTTATTCTTTTATATTTTCGTGGCTAGTTGAATTTTGAAGAAAAGTCTCTGCAACGCAGTTTCATCATGTAAGTTGAAGATGAAACTTGAAAAGAAAATGGAAGAAAGTTTCATGGAATAAATCCCCTCAATTCTTTTTTTTTTAATGAGTTGCAACGTGAAGGATCAGAAAATTTGTCAAGAAATTTAAGGCCATTTTGCCGATAGCTTGGAAAAAATAAAAAAAAAACATAAATTTTTTTCTTAAAAATTGAAATTTTTTTTTAAGATAGTTGACTTCTTTATGCGAATAATAAAAATTTAGTTTAGTGCTCATTCAGCATTTCATTTTGCCAAAATTTTCAATAATTTACTCCATAATTTCTTCCTAGTTAGGAATTTTGTGGTTCCCTAGAAAATGTCTTAATACTTTCTTAAAAGACTTCCAAGCTTCTAACTCAACTTCACTAAATTTTTCATCGAAAGCTGTATCTTTCATCAATTTTCTTACATCCGGACCGAAATGTAACGAAAATACCTTCTTTCATAGAAGATAGAAATAGCTTCAGACAGCGATGGAAAAATTTGGTGTAGATACTTAAAATATTCTCCTCTTTTGTTCAGCGCCTTCACAAATTTTTGCATCAACACTAGTTTTATGTGTAAAAGGAGTAGCATAACTTTTTCTTGGTGAACTTAATTGTCTCTAACAAGATTTTTTCCCAGGGACCAGCTCAGTCCTCAGTCTTCGTCCAATCTTGTTCTCTTGTTCGATTATCACACTATTCCCTCTTCTAACAATTTAAGTTAATTTCTATAAAACAAAATATGGTATGTATTTTATTATACTGGAATTATGTTTTACATAAAGTTTTTTAATAACTCATGCTATTTAAGTAATCAAATGAAAATTTTGATAAAGTTAATCTATTTGTATTGTTTTTCTTCAAATTATCTTTGTATAAATATGCGTTGGCGAAACAGGTAAGAACAAATTTTGTGGGCATGTTTGTATGGCTGCTTTTATTGGCATCGCCAAAATTACAGACGCACGATCTGTCAGCGCAACATTGAGTTTTGTTAATTTATAGGTCATGCGTTCTGACAGATCATCTCGTAAAGTTTATGCAACGATATAAAGTACGATCGGCTCACGACCGACCTAACGCAATATTGTGATTTCAGCATTAAGGTCTTAGTCTTTTTAAAAATCTTAATATCACATATTTTTAATTGAACACAAGCTTTTTCAGTTTAGGTTTTAGAAACTAATGGAAAGTCTTTCCTCCGATAAATCCTTTTTTTTAATAAATAATTTAAGGCCAACATTTTTATTCATTTCAATCGCCATTTGGTAAAAAACATGTATTTTGCTTATTCCTTCGTTCAAATATACATTATACTAACGAAGATTTTTTAGTTTTTTTCTTTTTAATTCAGTCCAGAGATATGGTGTTCACTGCAAGACGTCCTTTTTAGAGAAGCTCCCGGTATCAGCTAAAGCAGTGCTCAAAATATACATTTTTACAAATATTAACTGCAGTTAAATGTTATTATTATATGTCGACAAATTTTTAAGACAAACTATATATTACGCCTTAATTCTATTATCTAGAAGAAATCCTAATGCACTTATCTTGTTGAATTGTACACATGAAAGCTATTTCTATCAAAAGTAAGTTTAGAAATTAACTTACTTGTCAACCTTTTAAAAAAAATAAGAATAGGAAAGTAAGACTTGTAGAAAGTTTTGAAGTTTTTTTCATTGTTTGTTCGGGATGCAAAATAGAATAAACGGCATTGCTGCAATTTATGATTTTCTGTAATATTTCACATTTTTGATAATAGATAAGTTGTGATTTTTATAGCGTTTTCTTATCTCAACGAAAAATTCTGCCCTCTGAAGATGGAGAATTTTTTCCATTTTGATCTGAACCCACACAATTCTGACCTGTTTTTAACTGAGAATAGAACAAAAATAAAAACAAGATTTTGTTCAATGTTTTTAAGTTGGCTGCCTCTTTGAAAAACTTCAAGAGAATTGAAGATAAAAAAATTTTAAAACTTGATTTTTTCCATAAAAGAATTTTGACATTTTCCGTAAAAGAGCTCAATCTTTTCTGACCTGTCAATGGTTACGTTAACTATTTTCCACATATGTCATTCATTTTCTTTATTCAGTTGGTAGCATTTGATGTCAGAATTTTTTGAACCGTCGAAGTAGGGGGCAGAAATTCTGCATTTTTTCTACTTTTAGAAATGAACACGATTCAATTTCACGGGTTAGTATTTTATTTGAGAAAAGAACGAAAAAAATCAAAAATGGCAGAAAAAATTCAAAATTTTTTTGAGAAAAGAATATGCTATTAGTTTTCGTATATCATAAAAAAAAAACTTTTAGGGCATTTTTAATCGAGAGTAAATTTCTTTATAGTGCAAATAAATGTGGCTGAAAAGTAGTGACCAGATGGAACTAATTAAACTCCTGTTGAAGCCAATGATTTATTAAATAGAAAACTATTTTCTATATGGCATTTACATCTCTGCAGACAATGTCAAACCTGAAGGAGTAAATGATGTCAAAGTTTCTAGAACCTGATTGCAAGGTTTCTGTGATTTGAGAACTTTTTTGTTTTTTAATTCTCAGGTCTGAGGTCCGACTATTTCTTATTAATTTCTCATTATTAAATTTGATCTTATTTGGATTGCAAACTAAAATTTTATTTGAACTATATTGTTAATATTGTCATTTTGGCTATTTATGCGCCGAAGTCCTAAAGATATGGCTTGCAGTTATGAGTGCTTTTCTTATTGGAAAAGCTTGAATTTTAATTTAAAATACCGAAATATCCTCTGACATAATTACTTTCACAATTTAAAGTCTATATTTTCCTATCAAATAGGCTATAATAATATTTTCAAATAAAAACATATGAATGTAGAAATCTTCACAGCAACATAGAATTATGGATTTTTTTTCTCAACGTATTGCGGTTAATTAAGAATTGGCTTATGGGATATTAAGATAGAATAATAAGATAGTCTCGTTGCTGAAAATGCCATTTCATTTCTTCTTATTGCCATTTGGTTATTTGGTCTTCTGCGGATAGCTCTGACTTAGAGCTCTCCTTTATTCGATCACTTTCCTAATTATACCTCGTGAAGAAATATGTTTGCTTCAAGAAAATGTATTATGAATTGTTTCCCTCCTTATAATTTTTTGGACAGATCGCAGTTATTTTAGTGCCTTTTTTAACTAAACAAAATAAAGTGCCTTTCTACATGCAATGGCAACACTGAAGTTTGACAAAAATCATGTCAAAATTTGGACTTTGTTTTGTTGAAGAAGTGTTTTGTTAATGTTTTAATTTGTCTTGTTGATTATGATTTAAATTGTTTTTATATTTTTATCGTGTTTTATTTTATGGTAAGTGATATTTAACTTTTATAAGTATATGCAAAAGATAAGGTAATAATAATGTGTTGTAGGCATAAACAATTGCATTTTGTAATCAACACTGACATTTGATGTCGCCGGCCTGTCAAACCTTATGAGTGAATAAACGCTATGCCTGAAAGTATGCCGTATTTAATGTATAACTTTGAACTTCTGCACAGGGATGACAAATGCATACAACATACAAATTTATAAGAGAAACATTATCACTTCCTTTTTATTAATATTAATGTTACGCATTTTGTGTTGTGAGATGCTGTAATAATAATTACTTGACTATTATTTTAATTTAATGATGGATTTTTTGTTAAGGCAATGTTAACAAAAAGAAAATGTGTGAGAAAAAGCATGAAAATGTGAAATAAAAAGAACTGTAAGGAATTAATTGAACAGAATTTTGAGAGATTTTATCGAGTTTCAAGAATATTAAATGCATACCTACATATTTTTCTATAATCAACTGATGTTTTCAGAAATGAGGTGTAAGAGTTGGACCTTTATTTAGTACTAATATAAAGTTTTGTTCCTATTCATTTCTTAGAAAAATCATCGTCAATGAAATCTTGCGTAAACAAATATATTCTCTTTCCACTGCGATACTAATTTTTTGCAGTAAAATAATTGATTTTGTATCAAAATTAAGATTTTAATGATATTGATCGTGCATCGATAAGTATCCAAAGCTTCTACCAAAGCTTCTTGAGGCTTAGCAACATATGTCAACATTTTGCAAAGGTTTTGGTTTCTTGAGTACAAAATATCGCATTAAGAAGTAATAAAATTTATAAGCGATTAAAAAGCAACACGTGCAAAACATTTTTTATGCTGTCTCACTTATGCAAAAACTAAAATTATTGTGAAATATCTCTCCTATGTTTGTAATCACAAACTGTACACAGTCAAAAAATTAATTCAAGAGGAAAGTTCAAAACTTATCGCAATTTCTTGAGAATGTGTCTACCTTCCGGAATTTGTTAATGACCATTCGAGCATGTTTTTTCTTCACCCGTCACATAGTCATAAATCTAAAAATTAATACATTCAACCAAATTAAATGGCTATTAAAATCAAATTAAACAAGTCATTAAATTGATAAGAAAAGAAATAAAGCACTATCCTTATCATATTCAAATTTAAGTCAAATTCACTCGTTTACATTTCCTTAAAACAGAAAAAATATTTATATATGTACATATAATCACTAAAAATGTTATCTGTGTAAAGATTTTTCGAGACATATGGCGAACAAATTTTAATTGAACTTCCAAAACGAAACTTTCACTATCTCTTACAAGGAACAGTAACAATAACAGTAACAGTAACAGTAACAGTAACAGTAACAGTAACAGTAACAGTAACAGTAACAGTAACAGTAACAGTAACAGTAACAGTAACAGTAACAGTAACAGTAACAGTAACAGTAACAGTAACAGTAACAGTAACAGTAACAGTAACAGTAACAGTAACAGTAACAGTAACAGTAACAGTAACAGTAACAGTAACAGTAACAGTAACAGTAACAGTAACAGTAACAGTAACAGTAACAGTAACAGTAACAGTAACAGTAACAGTAACAGTAACAGTAACAGTAACAGTAACAGTAACAGTAACAGTAACAGTAACAGTAACAGTAACAGTAACAGTAACAGTAACAGTAACAGTAACAGTAACAGTAACAGTAACAGTAACAGTAACAGTAACAGTAACAGTAACAGTAACAGTAACAGTAACAGTAACAGTAACAGTAACAGTAACAGTAACAGTAACAGTAACAGTAACAGTAACAGTAACAGTAACAGTAACAGTAACAGTAACAGTAACAGTAACAGTAACAGTAACAGTAACAGTAACAGTAACAGTAACAGTAACAGTAACAGTAACAGTAACAGTAACAGTAACAGTAACAGTTACAGTAACAGTAACAGTAACAGTAACAGTAACAGTAACAGTAACAGTAACAGTAACAGTAACAGTAACAGTAACAGTAACAGTAACAGTAACAGTAAGAGTAACAGTAACAGTAACAGTAACAGTAACAGTAACAGTAACAGTAACAGTAATAGTATCAATCACAGTAATAGTAATAGTAACAGTAACAGTAATAGTATCAATCACAGTAATAGTAACAGTAACAGTTTGTGTTTATATCGCAGAAGACACCTGCCTTACGGCTTAAGTCTAATAGACGCGTTCGCAATACTCAATGCCATGCTAAAATTTATTACTGATGTCTGTTAAACAATCGAGCGTGTTCGTCTTGATTGGACCCATATTTATCTATTTATTAGGAGTAGATTTCTCAAATCCATTTTTAGGAATATAATGAAATCGATTGACCACTTTTTTACAATTGAAGCCAAGAATGAATGAAGGTGGTATGTGGCATTTTCGGGTTTTTGGTATTCTATGCATGGATTAGAAGGTCTTATGTATGTACAAACAATTTTAAAACTTTCCAATTTTAAAAAAATCCATTTTTGTGGTTATTTTAGAAATTAACTACTTGACAAAGTACGATTTTGCATAGATTTCAGTATAAATGTGAAACTTTGAACTCAATTTTCTAGAAATTTATTCACTCATGTCTTTAATTATCGCCATATAAAATCAATTATTTCCCGAATGAGACATGACCAGTGGCATACTTTATGTAAATTACAGATTTTCAAAATTAACTTACTTAAACTTTTCAAAATTACTTTGGTTAAATCATTTCAAGTACCCAGATTTACTCAACTGAAACCCATAGTACCAATATGTGAAAAGTTATAGGATGTGCCAGCCTGGTTGTACTTAAGTAGGTTTTTATGACTGCACGAAGTTATCTAATCAAGTTAGACACTTGGAGTCATATAAGCATTCCGTTATGGATATTGCCGAATACTTATAGGTTCTTTCGAGACTGTACCTCATTATCTTACTCAGATTAGAGAACTTGGTTAAGTCAGGCATACAATTATTTTTTGATGCCCGACTTATATGCCCGACCACAGGATAATTTTATGACCTATGAGACCAATTTTTCTGATTATACTCCTTACCATTAGAGATATGTATATATATCAGAATCCATATTCATGCCAGTAATCTCCATTTACTAAACCAGGTGTATTGACTATCCCTGGTAGTATGTTTTGTATCATTTGCTAAGGAAACGCAGGTACATTTATAGAATTTTAAGTTCCACTTCCACGATTTTGCAACTCAAAGCAGGACACATGACAACCTTCATCTTTTCCGTAGGCATGTATTATTAAACCGAAGTCAAAATACATATGCCTACATCCATTCTTATTTTCAATGGCTTGGTACAGTCTAGTGACTACAACAGTTACAGTAACAGTTCATATAGCGAGTGATGGAATTCAAACATGACTCATGAGTTGCGACAGAGGTTCCAAAAACATTTGTAGAAATTGGCGCGCTTGGTCATCTTATAAAATATCATAAATATGACCATACGATGTAGTTAAAGATGATATTCTTAAAATGTTTAAAAGAAATATTTAGAGGTGCTTGTAATCCACCAAACTTTGAAGAATCGAGGTCATCACATAATATTAGTCTAAATGGTCTTATTATAATAAGCAAGTTTTAATATTAAAACAATTCAATCATTTGCCTGAATTCAAACAATTCATTTTAAAGTCTTCGTAAAAATTTTTGTTTTCTACTTATTATATTTTTCGAAAAGCCTCTCAATATATAAGAGATTTCTCGAAAAATATTTTCTTCTCAATATATAAGAACTTTTTTACAAGATAATTTATAAAATGTAATTATTCAAACAGATATATTTTGAAAGTAACTTTTTTAAGGATTGGTTAAATATAAATTCATACTTTTATCAAAACATCTTTACTAAACAAGTACATTTTTACAAGATCTGTCACGAGAACAAGAATATTTCATAAGCCTAGTGTTTAAAGTTCATAAAGTATGTGTACAAGAAATGGGGAAAGGGAAATAAAGAAAAAAATGGGAAAAAGGAAACATGAAACATTCATAGTTTTTGTGCATAAAAATTTAAATTCATATAGATTCAAATACGAGGAGAACAAGAACAAATCATGAGACAAGCGACAAAAATTCATGAATCTCATATAGATATACAATGGAAACATGAACTTCTTTATAAGTAAGTGACCGAAATTCATATAATCCATGTACAAATACAAGGTCAGCAAGAATAGTTCATAAGATAAGAGTCAAAAGTACATGAAACTCAAGTGCTTATGCAATGATTATGTGAACTAATTTATGCATTTAGTGACCAAAATTCATACAAAATGAGTACATTAGCACGGGTTGGTCTTCAGACATAAACAATAAACAGTTTCGATTGTTTTTGAAGTGTAGACGTAAAATTCCGTTAATAAAAAAATAGAGAAATAGAGAATAATGCTATTTTGGTTTATAGCATTTAAGTTTTATTTTATTCCATATAATAAATTGATTTATATGCTATCTTCATAACATAATGTTTAAAAATATTTAAAGTTAAAATAAAAGTTGTTATTTTTAGTTGTTAAAACAATTGTTTTTATATTTGATAAATTATGATTTTAAGTTTTATCACTGTACAAAAAAGAAAGAAGCAAAATGTCAAACACTTTCGATCACTTCGTTCGGTTTGTGTTCATTGACTGAGTTGAAGAAGTACATACAAAAAACCAATGCGTCCAATGAATGCCCTCTTGCGTTGAGTAGATAACTAATGCTGTAAATAAGTCAGTTTGTGTAAAAATAACAACAACACAAACAAAAACAACGATTGATTTTCTAATATAAACATGTAAATTTTTCTTCTTAGATTTTGCAATTTTGTGACTTTAATAAAAAAGTGACAAAATCCAAACTCAGAGATTCGTTAAGCTCACGATATATCTGATATTTTGGCATTTATATTATCTTTGAACAATAATTATTAAGGCTGTAGATAACACCCTAAACACTCAGAGATTCGTTAAGCTCACGATATATCTGATATTTTGGCATTTATATTATCTTTGAACAATGAGTATTAAGGCTGTAGATAACACCCTAAAGTGTTACCCAAAAACGTTGCATGTGCTTGAAAAAATTTTTAAAAACAACCCGTAAAAATCGCGGTGTCACAAGACGTAACTCTACGTCAAAACTGATAAACTGGATTAAAATATTCGTCTACTCATTTTAATAACCTCCATGAAACAATTTCGTGACTCATTATTATCTCCTTTTTATTATCAAAGCATCTCCATTGATTTTCTGGGGTTTTTTTTTAGAAGTACCTTTATATGTTTTTTAATGTTTAGCTGCAAGTTGGCGCAATAGTCAACGCGAAAACAAACTAAATTTTTATGGCTGTTGCTAGCAACGAGATGCTTCAAGAACTGACGCCTCCAATATTTGTGAATATTTTCATATAAATAGTGTGCTCTTTCATGATCTTACGTATGAGCGGACGGAGACCATGTATAGTTGCATGAAAATGGCAGTGTTTTATGCACAGTCTCATGTATGAGTACACTCAGCTCATGAACAGACACACAAAGTCAATTTTAAAATCTCTTTATAACAACTAAGAATTTTAATGATTGTTGTAATTCAACGAATTTTGTATGCAGCTGCAGATAAAAAAGCTGAGTTTTTCATGAAATTATATAAGATATTGTGTCTCCCCTTGAAATGCATGAACAGTATCAGTTCTTCCCATAATAAGAAATGAGTGCATTAAAAGATTATTTAAAGTTTTTATTGACAAGTAAAGACAAAGTTTATATGTTTTAAAATAACAGTTGTTGCACTTAAAAAAAAAAAAAACAAAACAAAACAAAAAGTTAGAGATAAAGAAACTTATAACTTACACACATATCTTCCTGATAAGTTTAATTAGTAAATATAATTTTATAACTTATCTGTCCGTCTTTATATGTCTTCAGATGATTTTATGCGAGCTTTAATTTTATGACTTTAAAATACTACACTTGGATGATAAAAACTAAGATCTGGTGAGTAAGTACTAGAACAGGATGACCTTTAGAGCAAAGTTGGACTTCTCATAAAAAAAAAAAAATATATCATGCTTTAAGAGCGAACAGTAAATGCCGAAGATATGAGGGAAAAAAATGTTCGGTCCAAAAAAACTGTTTTTTTCGATATTGTCTTTCAAAAAAGCTAAAGACTACTAAACTTTAAAAATGCATTAAGTGATGTCTTCCTATTTTTTTTTTTTTTGCCTTTAAGTTGTTACGGTCTAATGTCTCTAACTTAGACTCTTTTCTTTCTTCACCTCTTAAAAATACACTTAAAAAAGTTATTTTATTTTATTTTATAAAATTTTATATAATATCTGTTTCTATTTTCAATGCAATATCAGCGACTTGAGCTTGAGGACCCCTTGGAAATTCTTGTATGAATTTTTTTTTTTATTTTTTTCTATTTTGTTTTCATACCGTAATCAGTTTGGTTATATATACGAGTATATATTACTTTGCAGCATTTTTCTATCCGGCAAATATTTCATAGTTTTATCTCCCACTTATAATAATAATTGCGAATGAGACAGAAACAAATAAACACAGTGATTTCACATATAAAATAATTAATATATTTCAAATCACTTATCAATTTTGTATTTTATATTATGTGTACTTAGTTGTTGTTATTATATTTGAATAACAACGATATTGATATGGTTCTTGATATCTGCATCATTTTGCTACAACTTTTTTTTGCCCTATATAAAGCTAAACAGTTCTTTGCCGATCGTATTCACAGTTGTGAGATTCGCGAGATCGTACAGTTTTTTCTCTTGTTAATAAAAACGGATTAAAAAGGTAAAATTTTCAATTAAATTAAATTTTAAATTTATGATGGTTATTGTGAGAAAACGCTTTTTAAGTTTGTGTTTTTGAAAGTTTTCAACAGAGTGTTCTCAAGTGCAAAACATATTCTAGTCAAAACGGTGAACTTACTTAAATATAGATGAATTTTTTAATAATTAATATCGGGAAGTGAAATCGAGTGAAATATTTCCTTACATTTGAGATCGTTGAGAAATCATTTTCAGAGTTTATTTTTTACTTTAGCCTGCATAATTGGTCTAAGAATCAATTTAATTGCTTTAAAATTTCAACGTGATAAATAAAAATCACTATATTACAAGTGATTTTTGAAACTAAAGGGCCCATTAAAATTTTGTGGTGACCAAAAATAGATTTTATTTTTTTACTTTTAATCGTTTGATTATTATTTAAGAGTAACAGTTTTTATTTTATAACCTAAAATAAATGTCAAAAATCGGTTATTTAACTACCGTTTTTGAAAAAATCAGTATATTTTTATAATCTTCGATTTTAAGCTCAAAAGTTTCAGAGAAACAAAAATCATTACTTTTTTTTGTTCTTGGAATGAACAAGCTAAAAAATTTGTGTTCACCGCATATTTCAGGTGCTTTACTAAATTAGGTTATATAAATTAAATAAAGTTATATTAATTCTGGTTACATTAATTCATATTTTTTATCAAAATACTTCCAAATTTTTTCTTAAAACATTATTTAATTATAATGGAAAAATTTCCTAAAATATACCCTCACCAAACAATAAAACTTTTAATGTAGGGTTTTTTTTTCGTTGAAAAAAATTTAATGGGCAATTAACCCTTTTGGTACTTCTTTTAGGTTTTAAATTAAAAAAATCATTCTTTTCCATTTTATTGCTGTTCAAAGGTCTCTTTCCAGCTCTTAAGTAATTACTCAAGAAAAAGTTTCTTATATTTTTTTAGTGTGTAAAAGTATAAATTCACAGTAACGACGCTGTTACTTTTTAATGAAAAAAGTAGCAAAACAGAAAAAAATGTTCTTACGAGCTGGATTATCTTTTAAGTATTTTTGAGAAAAAAAAAAAATACTTTTTGATTACTTTTCAGTTTTTTGTAGGAAAATATGATTTACTTGGGAACTGGAAACAGGCCTTTAAAGTTGCATAATGAATAATCAAAAGTAATTTTTTAAATTTTTTTTTTGAAAAAGTGATTTTGGGCATCATGCCATGTGGCATAGAATTAACTTAAATGTAAATCATAGAACCTTATTGAACTATTTGTGGGACTACTAAATTACATCTATAAAGTAATCTACTGAAGTCATTTTTGTGGTTCAGTGAAATAACGCCCAAAAAAAAAAATTAAATAACGCCCAAAAAATTTTCATACAAATTTGGGCGTTATTTCATAACGAAATAAGGCCCAAAATTTTGGACTTTATATAATTTTATTTGGGCGTTATTTAATTTCTTATTTTGGGCTTTATTTCATTATGAAATAACGCCCAAAATCAAAACTAAAATAACGCCCAAATATTTTTAATACAAATTTTGGGCGTTATTTTATTATTAAATAAGGCCCAAAATATTTTAAATGATTTGCTTTGAAAATATTTTGGGCGTTATTTCATTTTTGATTTGGGCGTTATTTTATTTATTTTGGGCTTTATTTCATTTTTTATTTTGGGCGTTTTTTAATTTTTTAAAGCCCAAAATATTTTGGGCGTTGTTTCATTTTTTATTTTGGGCGTTATTTCATTTTTTATTTTGGGCGTTATTTCATTTTTTATTTTGGACGTTATTTCATTGGGCGTTATTTCACCGAATCCATTTTTGTAATAATATATATAAAAGTACGAAGTGATCTTTTAACTTGATAGGCACCCTCGCTTTCTGAATTTTAACAATTTACTAAGTCCACTAATCAAAATTTTGTGAAGTTTATTTGTACAAAATTATAAAAATTTAAAAAAATCCGTAAAATCCATAATTTTTCTGACTTAAAACAGGCACTGAATAACCGAAAGGATTAAACTAGCGTATATCAGGTTAATAAAATGTGGTTGACTCTCCTAACCAAATTGGTGAGGTAAAAAAACGTATGTCAGGTAAAAGCATTTTTTTCTGGGTGTATCTGTTTTAGAAGCTGAGATAGCGTTATCACCGTTTTGGTATCAAAAAAATAGGTCCAAAATTCGAAAGGCTTTAAGGAGCACATATCAGGTATAAAAAAAAATTAAGGAATCTAATATATTAAATTGTATGTTTGTTCGACCTTTATGTGCCCCAAAGCCGTTCATCCTATTGCGATGAAACTTGTTCAACTTATTGTTTGCATTTGTACGAAGAATATAGAAAAAACAAAAAAAAAACAAATTGGCCACTTCAGCCCTTGAAAGGACTTTGACCGAGCTTCTTATGATCAATTGTGTTGTGTGTGTTATTAAATGTTTGCACACAATTGACCGAGAACTGGACCTACATGTTTTATGCCGACTCCGAACGGCTATAGTTCATGTTCTCAAGAAGCTTTACATGGCATTATGTACTCTCTGAGGTTTGCCATTGTCTGCAGAGAGGTGGTGACCGATCAGAAAAATTTTTTATTGAAAAAAACTTTTCGCCGTGGCTGGGGATAGAACTCGGGCTCCGAGCATGCTAAGCCACACACTTAACCTGCATGTCACGGTCACCACAAAGAATATAGGTAAAATTTAATTTCGATTGGATAAGGAGGAGTGGCACCTCCCATGCAACCCAAATTTGCAATATTGGGAAACTTTGGAACTATAGGTCATACAGCCTCGGAATTCGGTATTCGACCTCAATTTACACGTACCGTCCTAGCAACGTTTTAGACATAAGTTGTGTGTTAATTTTTTTAAGAGACCTAATTTTCAATATAATTTTCGTATAATTCACACATCTATAAAACTCGATAAGAACTTACTAAGTTGTGTCTTTCGACTGGAAGAATTGAGGAACCATTCAAAAGAAGCCTGATTCCGACCATACAAGTACAATTTCCGATATATGTATAATAGCAAAGAAGATAAAAGCCACAAAACGTTTAAACACACGTTTGAACTCAAAATGATGTTGAGTGATGTTGTCGTGATGGTGTAAAACTAGAACGAGCATTGGACTCACGATGTGGTTCCGCCCGTGCTAAACAAATTTTTTATACTTACTAGCTTTCGAAATAACATTCACAGAACATTGAAACTCAGAAAAAAGTTACTCTTTGCTAATATTCTTTTACGGAAAGACTAAAATGGACATTAGACAAGAGAGTATGACTCCGCTCATACAAAGTAAGTTTTTTAAACTGAAACTGATGATGTCCTGCTACTGGAAAACAAAGACGGGCATTGTGCAATGAGTACAATGTGGTATCAAACTAAAGGTCTCAGAATCAAAATTCAGAATCAAAGTAGTGGAAAAAAATTGATTTGAAAAATTAATGAATTTTAAGTCGCTCTTAAGGCACATTAAAACCACCTTAAAAAATTGCAAAAGTTGCTTCATATCTTAGTAAAATCGAATTCTCTTTTGAAATTGTTTTGCTTGAATCACTTCTCATTTCCAGAATGCAATTTTTTTAAATAATAGCAAAGTAAAACTATAGTAGTTACTTTAATAGTTTCAATCATGCCAATTTCTTCAGGAAGAGATGTTTATCCCAAAATATAATCTTACAAGGAAAGGTCACCAGGTGACAAATCTCCGATTTGAATAATTTCCAGAGATTTAATAATGAATAATTGTCTTATTTCCATGAAATAAGACAATAACATAAGGTTGACGCATTTTTATACTTTTATAGTCGATGGTTTAGTGTTTCAAACTCGCGTTCAAAAATCAGAAAATTTCGTTTTTTGCTATATGTATTGCCGCTATTTTCTATAGAAACATTTACAAATTTAGTACCAAACAAAAGCTCTTACAAATCACACATGACCGCAACTATTTTTCATAAGAAAATTTTGCTGTAATTTTATTGTTGTAATTTTTAGTAATATTTAGTCGATATCAACGGTCAAAAATAATATTTATTTTCTACCGTTTATTTTTCGTTCAAAAATATTAGGTAATTTATATTTGTTCAAGTCATTTTACCGACTAAAAAAATATTGATACCATTATTTTCATCTCATCGGTGAGACATTTTTTACATTGTGTCAACAGTTCAATCTGTCAAGCGGCCTTTAAAAAAACACAAATTGCTTCATATTTTTGATCAAAAAAATAAAAGTCACAAAATAACTGCTGTTTTGGACCGATAAAATAAAAGTCAAAAGTAACTGTTATTTTTCCACGAAAAAATACAAGGCAAAAAATAACACTTCAATTTTAACTTTTAAAGAATCAGTCTAAAATTTAAAAGGCACTTAATATTCGTGAGGCTGAGGACATTTGTAACATTATGGTATATTTGAAAAAGTCTTTCAAAAAATTTTTTCATTTGAAAATTGTAAAATCACAGTTATTTCCGGTCATTGTTTTAGTTCAGTTATTGTTTTAGTTGCTTTCGAATGTCTTCTCAACATTGTCACTTTTTTAATGCTAGATTTCAGTTGCATAGTACTCGTTGAAGGAGTCTCCGAAAGCAGAGGCAAATCTTGTTGATTATTACCTCCTGCTTCCTGATCATGATAATTGCTATGTTGAGTGAGGGACTCGTAAAACAGCGAACGTTGATTGTTGAGTGTATCAACTTGGTTGACTATAAAATTTTGTTGAGATGATGGCTGAGTTACAGAATACATTTTTACAAAGCATCAGTGTGTTTTTCTGGGGATTGGTTCTTTGTAGATTCACCAAAATACACTGATGCTTCGTAAAAATGCAGTTTGGAACTCAGCCGATGTTGCAATCACCTTACCTTCATCATTAGTTGCAGACCCAGCTGCAGCTGCATTGTTAAGAGCTCTAATTCGCTGTTTATATTCACGAACGCGTTCTGCTCCTTTTTTAGCTATTTTTCTATTTTTTTTTCCGTGCATACTTGTAGGATGAAAATTAATGTTACGGTTATGTTAATACTGTAATGTTAATGTTAATGTAATGTTAATGTTAATTATGTTATTTTCAGTATGTTACGCGTTCAGTTTTAATTACATTTTGTTTGGCTGTTCATCATGTGCCTACGCGGCGTAAAGGTATAGATTCTGACTCTTGAGCAACGATGGTTCAATTCTTGCTAGTGGCTATCATTTTTTGAAAATTTTCATATGAATTGAAAACGTTAACATAGTGTCACGAATACGAGACCTTAAAATTTCACTTGCCGCCAAAAAAGTTTCTCTTCAAAAATCACTCCCTATAAAATTGTATTAATACTCATATATCAAAATTGGACAAAAATTAATAATCAATTGTCACTGTGACGGTTTTTTAAAAAAATCGAAGACGTGCCTGTAGAGCACCTTATTTCAGATATGGGGAATTGAACTGCATCATTAGTTTTTTTAAGGCGGTTTTTTAGTGTAGCACAAATTATGAGTGTTTTTTTTTTAAATTAAATAAAAAAAAAATGAGAATATTTAAATAATTGTTATTTTTTTATTGATATTTTAACAATGCAAAATAAAAAATTAAAAAAAATTTTGAAAATTTAAATCCTTTTTTAATTTTAATATTAATATTTAATATTAAAAATATTTATATTAATTTATGAAATATATTTATAAATTTTAAAAATTAAAATAAAAAAATTGTTACAAAAATATCTTAGTTTTTTATTGAATTTTAAAAACCACCCAAAATTTCTACCCTTAGACTAGAGTCTTAATGCCTTAAGTTTTCGGCTCGCCTTCATAAAAAATATTTTGTTGAAAATTTTGCTGTCAAAGGCGGTATTGCAGGTTTATCGCCTATTTTATGAAAATTTTTGTGAACATACCAAATAGCAAAAAAGGAATCTTGGGCACCTTATGATCAAACCTCTAAATTAGTATATTTTTTCTCTGACTATTCACAGTTTTAAGACCACAAGTAGTCAAAACTAGCTAAACCTGCACAAAAATATTAAAATACATACGCAAACAAACATGGTGGGCTCCATTAGGTCCAAATAACGAAGAAATTTAATTTTGTTTTAAAACCGAAATTGGCGCTTTTAGATGCACATTAAAAAAATAACTTCAAGGGAACAATTTTCAAATTTTTTTATATTTTTATAGGTGCTTATATATTTTTTTATCAAAACCATACAACCGCCCCAAAGGATAATCCTTTCATTTCTGCGATATATAAAAATCGGTATTGAAATATAGCGGCATCGAAATATATGACGGCATTGTTTACTTTCTGAGATTGGTCATTGTCCGCAGAGTGGTATCGTCTCCATAAGATTATTTTCGTGATAAAAAATTGTCTGTCTTAACAGGGATTGAGCTTGGAACTCCCATTTCGAAGGTATTGAACGGTTTGAGCAATCAAACGCTTTCGCCACCAAGTGTACAACTAAAGTGATGTTAATATCGAGATCCCCAAAAAAGTGCTAAAGATCGAGATAGTTCTTAGTATGCAGTTTAAGTATGCTTGACCTCTAATTTTACGTACACATGTCATATTACTTGTCATTAACGGTTATTTTGCGTCACAAGTCAACTATTGGAAGAATGTCGTTAAGGCCTTTGGCGATTCCGCTATAGAAATGATTTCGTTAATTAATGAGAAAAGCACAAATAACTTCAGCAAGTTCAAAATCTCGTCAGTCGAGACACATTTTCACATTAACGCACATTAATAAAGAATTCTTTACTGCTCAACATTTATAGACTAAGCATCAATACTAAAAATGATCAGCTGCTTAGAGTCAATTTAAAACAGCTTCTTTTGTTCATCTAAGCTCTCTCTCTCTCACCTGAAGCTCATCAAGTTGAATGCATTTTAAATGTTTCAACTATGCTTTGCTGCCTGCCATACCGGGCTATTGGCAATTGCTGCAGGTCAGTGCATAACAGACAGTTTATAAAAATATCTATCTAAAAATCTAAAGTTGCTTAAAGCTGTTGCTCTGCTTAAAAAAAACCGACCACTTAAAAGTTTACACATTTTTTGTTTTGATTTCGAAGAAACCAAACAAATAAACAATCAAACAAACAATCTATTGATGACGTCTTGATTGCGCCTGTGTAAAAAGGTTCATTACCAAATGAACTTTCGGTTTGTTAAATGTGTATATTTCTGTTTGTATATAAATATAAACTTGCCCATCGATCTTAAAAAGTTTCTTTTTCCGATTGCAGTCTCGATTGGAAGGTGTGTTCGTTCGTACGTTGTTAAGCGGTGTGTCAGTTCCATTTAAACTAAGAGTTACATTTAATTTTACAAAATATACCGGAAATGTTTACGATAAGGTTTAGTAATAATTTCAAATTTTTATTGCTATGCTTTTTGTTGAAATGTGTCGCGACAAATGCCAACAGCATTGAGATTTCAATCGAGGCGAATATAAGTGAGAAAAATAATAATGAAACAACGGTAATTTGGGTTAATTGCTAATTGGTTACACTTGAGTGGTCCAGTGAATTTAATATTCGAATTCAAAGTTTTTTGTTTTAATACCAAAAATGTTGTGCGCGTTACAAGGCAAGAGATATCTTAAAGATATAAAAACAAAAACATCTACAAATAATAATGTTAAAGTTATGTTTACAACAAAAAACTTTATGAACATTGTAAATGTTAACATGTGTTACTAAAATTAAAAGAAAAAAATTGCTAAAAGGTCACTTAAACTGTTGAGTGTGTCCAATGTAAAAAATGTTAATGAAGTTTTATAAAAGTGTTTAAAGTTTTAACTGTAAATTGAGAAATTTGTTTTGTAAAGTTTACAACAAAATATTGCTTAATATTTTCGAATTGATTTTAATGAACAGTATTAACGGTACATTTGATAAGAAGTAAGAAATGTGTTTTTTATTGAAGAGATTTTTTAGCGGTTGTCTGGAAAAGTAATAGTTTTCTGGTTTTTAAAACAAGAAATTGTTGTAGGATAATTATTTTGTTAAGTCTTTTCATAAAAACAATCTTAATAATGCAAATAGAATAAAATTTCAATACAAAATATAAAATTATTATATAAAATTAATAATTTCTTAGCACAATATAAAGCGCATTTTAATAACTGAAATGCTCATATAATAATATTCTGTACAAAAAATCAATAAAAAATTTTATCTTATTGTTTTTCCGAAAAGATTCAGGAAAAAATTCCTCAACAACTTTAGTTTCGCATTTTGAGTACTGAAGGTTCTATATCGTCATCGAGTTGATTTTTAATTTTTGAAATTTTACTTCAGATTCTTCGTTATCGTTGACCATTGAACACCTATTTCCGCGAATAGTTTCATGGTAGTAATGCTTAAGGGGGTCCTCTGGTAATCTATGCCAAATTTTAGCCTTTTTTCAAAATATTGTGGAAAGAGAACGAGTAAAGATATTTTAGTTCCGTTTTTTGATTTGGGTAGCTTAATTTATTGAAAAAAATACAAAATTTTGAAAAAGTGAATTTATGGACCGTTCAGAAAGTTCTCGACCTGGTAACGAGGTTCTCCGAAAAAAAGGTGGGTCCAAATTGCGCACGATTCCAAGAGTAAACATCGTCTGAAAAAAAAAAAAATATTCAGTTACTTAGAATGAATGTCCCTATAGCCCCTACCTCGGAAACAAAAATCGAAATTTTTTTAGGGGGGGAGCCGCCACTTTGAAAATGAAAAATCGAATTTCGACCTTTTTTTTGTAGTCTAGTGTAGAAAAAAAAATAGTAAACATTATTTTTTCGGCAAGTTTGAGGTAGGGGCTATAGCGGCGTAAATTCTGCGTCGTTTCATGCCTCATATATCAAAATCGGTCAAAAACTGTTTGAGTTATCGTGCGCAAAGTTTTGAAAAACATGGTTTCGAGAAAAACGCGTTTAAAGTTTTGACTTCAATTTTGAGGCACACAAATGACTTTTTTTTTTAATACAATACTTACGAATATTAATCGGCAATTCCAGCCCCATACAGTGTGCCTTCCTCCATCTCATAAAACGAGTTTTCCATGGCTTTTTTTTTCGACTAATGACTGCAGGCAAATAAACAACTTTGCTGATGCGTTATTTTGACGAAAACATACCTACACAAAAATGCACGTATCTCCTAAACTATTTCGAATTTTGAAAAATCCTTTTGGGAAAATGTTTTTCAGTATCTGAGCAATAGAAATATGAAAAAAAATCGAAAAAAATTTTTCGCATTACCAGAGGACCCCCTTAAAACCTTCAACCAGGCACAGAAATATAGACCTTTAGTACTCAATATATGAATTTTTAGATATTTAGAAATTTTTTCTCGGAACTTTTTATCCTCTACCCGGTTAAAAATTTTAGAATAATTTTTCAAACCCATTTTAAAACTAAAAAAAGTTGCACTAATGCTTTTTTTAATATTTTTTTTTTATTATAATTAATCATTTTCGAAATACTAGAAATTTGTAAAATCAGGGCTGTACTTAATTAAACTTAATAAATTAGAAATAAAATTTTAATTTTAGTACTGCAGATTTTAAATTTAATACAAAATAACTAAACGGTAAAAAGTAATTTTTAAACCAATCGCTGGAATAATACATTTGTTTATTAAAATCAATACTTTTTAAAATACCTGCAAATTTTTTTAGTCAAGGCTGTACTTAAAATTAATAAATTGGGAATAAAATGTTAATTGGACTAAATTTAAATTTTTGTAAATTTACTTTTAAATTTAATACAAAATAACTAAAAGCTAAAAAACTTTGGGGTAATTTTAAAACCAATCGTTGGAATAATGCATTTTCAATCCTTTTTTTATTAGAATTGAAAATTTTTTAAAATACTAGCAATTTAGTCATGTTGAAATTAGTAAATTGGGAATAAAATTTGATTTTTAGTACCAAAGGTTCAAAATTTAATACAAAATAGCTTAAAGTTAATAAAAACTGTATTTTGTTTACATTTTGTTAATGCTCTAGCAAGCAACAGATTAGCCCGAGGTTAGAACTTGCGACTCTAATGCGATGGTTTGCGCAGTCCGTGGTTCAATTCTAGCCTAAAAGTATGCACACAAAATTTAATTTATATTTATCAGTAAGAAGACATTGGCGATGACTGGAACAAAACAACTTTTGAACAAAATGTAAAAATGTTGACATTTCTTCTGCTACTTAATTATTTTGAATACGACCCATCGTATGACGGGCTTCTTTACTAGTAATCGATGATACTAGAGTTCGAAAGCGGCCGATATTCGACTTTTTCACATACATTCTCTGTTGATTCGATTCAAAATTAATGTGAAAAACAAATTTTCTTCATAAAAATTTGGCAAAAACATTATTTTAAAAAAATTTTAAAAATCGGTTGAGAAACACGTGAGAAAATGGTTCTTAACACGTAAGAAAATGGTTCTTAACTGTTTTCCTTGCCCCTATTTATATATAGATAAGATTATAATGAAAAAAAATAACAAAAAAAAATAATTTAAAACGGTTTGGTTGGGGATCGAACCAGGATCACTCGATTCATCAAATCAAATCGACTTAACCAACTGATCAACGTAATAAAATTTTTGCGCATGCTGATTGTGTTTAAACTAATGTTTTAAACGAAATTTAAAAACTAAGCCGATAGAAGTTTAAATTTTAAACCCATGCGGGACTTAAACTTAGTTTATGTATTTGACGTGGTTTAAATTTTGAATCCATGCGAGACTAAAACTTAGTTTTAGTATTTGACGTGATTTGAGTGGTGACCGTGGCATGCAGATTAAGTGAGTGGCTTAGCATGCTCGGAGCTCATGCTGTTGTATAGAATCATATTTTTAAACTTCTAAGAATTTAGAATTGTGGCAATTTTTATTTCACACAAAAAAGTTCTACAGATTTACAAATATGCACCCACAAATAAGCTGTAGCCTTGTTTTACAGTTAGTCACTATCACTATCTGACATTTAGCTAACCTTGACTACAGATCAATACAAGCATTGTTATTATAGATTAAATCAAGCCACCTGGTAGAAATTTTCAATGTCAATATTAGATCACCAGCATTAAATTGATCGCCAATCATGATAACCTTTTAACTCGCTCTCAACTTATTTGAAAAATAGTGAAAGAAAACTCTCTAATAAATACCTGCACTTATAAAAACGAAACATAGCCAAAGTACTTCTCAAAGCGTAAGCTTCTAAATTCCGATTTACTTAAATTTAAAATGTTTTACCTGCTATAAATTATGTATTGCTCTTTCCATAGAATAAGATGTAACACTATGAAATGCATTTCTTACAACTTGTCCAATTCTTTTTTATTTTAGATGTCTTACAAAATCGAGCCAATTCCCAATTCCTATGCTGAGCTGGGCGAAGGACCTCACTGGGATGTCGCTACACAGAGCCTGTACATGGTCGATCTCAGTGCCGGCATGTTGATGCGTTACGACTATCAGCAGAACAAGGTTTATAAGTGCCAAATCGAGGGTGAAACTTTGGCCGGTTTTGTTGTGCCCATTGAAGGTGTACGCGATCAATTTGCTGTCGGCTGTGGACGTCGTGTTGTGATTGTGACTTGGGATGGCATTTCGGAGACATGCAAAGTGAATCGCACTCTGTTCCAGGTGCAAAGCGATGAGAAATTTGTCAACAATCGTTTCAACGATGGCAAATGTGATCCACGTGGACGTCTCTTTGCGGGTACCATGCGTTATGTGGGCGACGAATTTGAGCATCGTCACGGTGAGCTCTACAAATACGAGTCGGGTGGCAAGGTCTCATTAGTTAAGAGCGATGTAGGCATATCCAATGGCTTGGCTTGGAATGAAAAGACCAAAAAATTCTACTATATCGACACCACCGACTACGAGGTCAAGGAGTATGACTACAATTTTGAAACAGGAACTGCAAGTAAGAATTTTGAACGATATATTAAATGTATGACATATTAACTTACCTAAAATTATTTTTCTTTTGCTCTCTTGAGCAGCTCAGCCAAAGATTGTGTTTAATTTGCGTAAATCAAGTGCCAAGGATCATTTATTGCCCGACGGCATGACCATCGACAATGAGGGCAACATCTATGTAGCTACCTTCAATGGTCATACAATCTACAAAATTAATCCAACGTGAGTTGTTGTTATTGTTTTTATTATTGTATAATCTTTTTAATCTTTCTGTTTATACGGCAGCACTGGCAAAGTTTTGCTGGAAATCAAGTTCCCTTGCAAGCAAATCACTTCAGCTGCTTTTGGTGGACCCAATTTGGACATTCTATTTGTAACAACATCATCGCGTTTTGGTGAGCCATCTCCAGCGGGCACCACCTATAAGGTCACCGGCTTGGGTGCCAAGGGCTTGCCCATGACCAAGCTAAAAATTTAAATAATCCCATCAACATTAAGAACAAGCAACATATTTTCAATACCATTCTATATACATATGTATAAAGTGCAATAATTATCTCAAATCTTTTTATACAAATACAAATACACCCATATATACATACATCTCCAGAAAATTATGACAAAACTTTTTTAAATAAACTGTTGAATAAAAATATTTTTGCCATTTTCTTTATAATTTTTTATATTAAAAGCAAAATAGTCAACGTGATTGTGAACTATAATTCTGAAAGACGCATTCTTCCACCTCCATCAGTCTAAAGATTTGAGTTTGATTTGTAAAAAACAAAGAAACCAACGAACTTGGGAACCTCCTCCTTTCTGAAGTCTGTTAAAAATTGTATTTAAACTTTAAAACCTGCAGAAATAACGAAAACAAAAAAAAAAAAAAAATGAACAAGAGTTTTCATTTAACACTTAATTTAGCAATTTACTAAAATAATATGTAAGAAAACTTCTAGATATATGCTTGTGACATATTAATTATGTTCACAGGCTTTTCGTAGAATTTTTTAGGAATCATTTTGTCAAATATAATAATAGTTAAAAATTTTCAAAAGTAATACAAATAAATACCTTCAGAAGTCTTAGAAGCTCTTAGAGTTGTTCTTCGTTCAATTTCAATTCAAGTCACTTTTAATAAGATTCGTCTAAAGCTTACTTCTATAAAGAAAAATAGTAAGTTTTAAATTACTTCAAAAGAAAGTTTATCATTTGAAAAAATATAGCCCCTTAAAGTATGCAATTAAAATAAATTCACATGTTGCATAGTAACGTTTGTATCAAATGAAACCCAGAAAGTTAGAAGAGTGAAATTTTTTGACCGAGTTAAAATATCCCCACGGGCGATTCGCAATGGTACAAAATCGTAAATTGCAGCTCTTTTTATTTTATATGAGATTTAAAAAAATTTTACTATTTTGATGACGTCTAACATACATTCATATCAAATTATTTTACTGCAATGTAAAGACAAGCCTTTTTATAAAGTTTTCAATAAGGGGTTGTATGGGAGGTGGGCGTGTCCTTGAGTGGTTGATGCCAATTTTTCTAACACGCTTCAATTTTGATATAATATCCACAAATACCCAATTTCAGGTCTGTAGCTTACATATTAGCCTATTTATAGAGTTTCCAATATTATGGGTTGTATGGGAGGTGGGCGTGTTCATCGGTGGATGACGCCCATTTTTAACCGACTTCAAAAAGGAGGAGGTTCTCAAGTTGGTTGGTTTCTCTGTTTTTTTTTTTTTTTTTTTTTTTTTTTTTTTTTTTTTTTTTTTTTTTTTTTTTTGTGAATGTATGTACATCGATTACTCCTAAAGTACTTGCCCGATTGCCGTAATTTTTTGTCAACATATAGAGATTATCAACGCGGAGGTGCCCGTTTATGAAAGGGGGCGGTATTCGGAAAAGGGGCGTGTCTGTATAAGAAAAACACTGTATCTCAGTAAATATTGACACTACGGTAATAAAATTCCCAGTAAAATTACAAGGGCAAGCACAAGTATTAAAAATGACGATCACTTAAGTGGGCGTAACTCTAAAAAAGGGTGTGGCAATATTGTAAAAACTCTGTATCTCGAAGAAAATTGACACTAGAGTACTGAAATTAAGTACAGAGGTAGGTACAATTGTTGGAATTTATTATAGCAAAAGTGGGAGTAATTCGACAAAGGGGTGTGGCAATATAAGAGAATTACTGTTTCTCGAATAATATCGATACTAGGGTACAGAAATTTATTACAAGGGTAGGAAAAATTACTACACATTTTTATAAAAAAAAAATGGGCGTTAATCGAGAAGGGGAGTGGCAATATTAAAACAAAACACTGTATCTCGATTACTATTGACACTACGATATTAAAATTTAGTACAAAGGTAGGTACAAATATAACAAATTACTGTCAGTAATGTGGGCGGTATTCGATAAAGGGGCGTGTCACTGTAAGAAAAACACTGTATTTCAGTAAATATTGACACCAGAAAACTAGAGTTAATAAAATTCACAGAAAAAATGCAAGGGTAGGTAAAAAATAATAGTCAATTAAGTGGGCGTTAGTCGACAAAGAGGTGTGGCAATATTAGAAAAACTCTGTATCTCGAATAATATTGACACTAGAGTACTAAAGTTAACTACAGGGGTAGGCACAGTTATAAAACAATTAATTTCAATACAGTGGACCTTGTTTGATAAAGGGGTGTGGCAATATATAAAATACACTGTATCGCGAATAATATTGACACTAGAGTACTGATATTTAGTATAGAGGTAGGCACACTTATAACAAGTTATTGTGAATAAAGTGGGCGTCATTCGACAAAGGGGTGTAGCAATATTAGAAAACACTAAATCGAATACTGACACTACTAACTGAAAAAGTACAGACGAAGGCACAATTATTACAAATTACTACCGAAGAATTGGGCGTTATTCGACTAAGGGGTGTGGCAGTGTGTAAAAAACTGTATCATATTGACTTAAGGGTGGTAAAATTCATTGTTAGAATGGGTAGAACTATTGAAAACACTATGACAAAGAGTGTGATATTCTCGACAAAGAGGCGTGTCAATATTATAAACACACTATATTTCAGTCAATATTGACATTGGGGTAGTGATAAAAATACAAGAGTAGGTACTGATAAACATACTGACAAAGACCAGAATAAGAAACGACAGAAAAGCATTTTCCATATTATGAGCATAAATAATTGGTGTTTAATTAATTTATACACTTTTTTAATATATATCATTTTCTCTAAAAAGAAAGAAATAAAAACTTTTTAACAAAAAAAAAAACCTACTTCAAAATCACTACAAAGTAAAAAATAATTTTAAATTACTTTTACTATTTATTTCTTGGTCAAATTTGTGTTTTTATAATAAATATATTTATTTTTTTATGATAATAAGAGCTTCGAAGTCGGCGCTAATATAATCAGATTTTTTGTGCAGCTGCAACACACATATAGCATTTTAATTAAGATTTAAGAAAAATTAAGATTACAAATTAATACAGCGTCACCCAAGCAGGATAATTACAAAAAAAAAAGTCTTAAATAGAGTAGGGATGGCGAAAAAATCATGATTTTTACGTCAATGATTAGCGCTGACTAGAAGCTTTTATTATCATAAAAAAATAAATATATTTATTATAAAAACACAAATTTGACCAAGAAATAAATAGTAAAAGTAATTTAAAATTATTTTTTACTTTGTAGTGATTTTGAAGTAGGTTTTTTTTTTTGTTAAAAAGTTTTTATTGCGTAACAAAAGTGCGAGGGAACGAAAGAAAAGCTCGATAAATATTATAATGAATCTTCTCAAAAGAGGTACACAACCTCAGAGCACCAAAAACAGTGGCCACTCAAGAATTTATTGGAAAAATCCATGATATGTATTGGACAATTCGAAAGTGAAAATGCGTAAGATAGCTACAGTCGTAAGCATATCAAGCAGGCAGTGGTTTCAATTTAACATGAAGGTATAAGAAAGCTGACTGCAATAGAGATACCGTGTTCGTTAACAATCAATCAAAAACATTAACGTATTCGCTCTTCCCAACAATGTTTGGACATATTTAAACAAAATCCGACTGATTTTTTGCGTAAAATAGTGCCCATGGATGAAACATGCATCACTATACATAAAAATCAAAGGAATCAGTAAAAGAGTGGGTAGGTCCCAATGGAAGTTCACCAAAGTTAGCAAAGGCTCAACAATCGGCCGGAAAGGTGTTGGAGTCTGTTTTTAACCGACTTCAAAAAGGAGGAGGTTCTCAAGTTGGTTGGTTTCTCTGTTTTTTTTTTTTTTTTTTTTTTTTTTTTTTTTTTTTTTTTTTTTGTGAATGTATGTACATCGATTACTCCTAAAGTACTTGCCCGATTGCCGTAATTTTTTGTCAACATATAGAGATTATCAACGCGGAGGTGCCCGTTTATGAAAGGGGGCGGTATTCGGAAAAGGGGCGTGTCTGTATAAGAAAAACACTGTATCTCAGTAAATATTGACACTACGGTAATAAAATTCCCAGTAAAATTACAAGGGCAAGCACAAGTATTAAAAATGACGATCACTTAAGTGGGCGTAACTCTAAAAAAGGGTGTGGCAATATTGTAAAAACTCTGTATCTCGAAGAAAATTGACACTAGAGTACTGAAATTAAGTACAGAGGTAGGTACAATTGTTGGAATTTATTATAGCAAAAGTGGGAGTAATTCGACAAAGGGGTGTGGCAATATAAGAGAATTACTGTTTCTCGAATAATATCGATACTAGGGTACAGAAATTTATTACAAGGGTAGGAAAAATTACTACACATTTTTATAAAAAAAAAATGGGCGTTAATCGAGAAGGGGAGTGGCAATATTAAAACAAAACACTGTATCTCGATTACTATTGACACTACGATATTAAAATTTAGTACAAAGGTAGGTACAAATATAACAAATTACTGTCAGTAATGTGGGCGGTATTCGATAAAGGGGCGTGTCACTGTAAGAAAAACACTGTATTTCAGTAAATATTGACACCAGAAAACTAGAGTTAATAAAATTCACAGAAAAAATGCAAGGGTAGGTAAAAAATAATAGTCAATTAAGTGGGCGTTAGTCGACAAAGAGGTGTGGCAATATTAGAAAAACTCTGTATCTCGAATAATATTGACACTAGAGTACTAAAGTTAACTACAGGGGTAGGCACAGTTATAAAACAATTAATTTCAATACAGTGGACCTTGTTTGATAAAGGGGTGTGGCAATATATAAAATACACTGTATCGCGAATAATATTGACACTAGAGTACTGATATTTAGTATAGAGGTAGGCACACTTATAACAAGTTATTGTGAATAAAGTGGGCGTCATTCGACAAAGGGGTGTAGCAATATTAGAAAACACTAAATCGAATACTGACACTACTAACTGAAAAAGTACAGACGAAGGCACAATTATTACAAATTACTACCGAAGAATTGGGCGTTATTCGACTAAGGGGTGTGGCAGTGTGTAAAAAACTGTATCATATTGACTTAAGGGTGGTAAAATTCATTGTTAGAATGGGTAGAACTATTGAAAACACTATGACAAAGAGTGTGATATTCTCGACAAAGAGGCGTGTCAATATTATAAACACACTATATTTCAGTCAATATTGACATTGGGGTAGTGATAAAAATACAAGAGTAGGTACTGATAAACATACTGACAAAGACCAGAATAAGAAACGACAGAAAAGCATTTTCCATATTATGAGCATAAATAATTGGTGTTTAATTAATTTATACACTTTTTTAATATATATCATTTTCTCTAAAAAGAAAGAAATAAAAACTTTTTAACAAAAAAAAAAACCTACTTCAAAATCACTACAAAGTAAAAAATAATTTTAAATTACTTTTACTATTTATTTCTTGGTCAAATTTGTGTTTTTATAATAAATATATTTATTTTTTTATGATAATAAGAGCTTCGAAGTCGGCGCTAATATAATCAGATTTTTTGTGCAGCTGCAACACACATATAGCATTTTAATTAAGATTTAAGAAAAATTAAGATTACAAATTAATACAGCGTCACCCAAGCAGGATAATTACAAAAAAAAAAGTCTTAAATAGAGTAGGGATGGCGAAAAAATCATGATTTTTACGTCAATGATTAGCGCTGACTAGAAGCTTTTATTATCATAAAAAAATAAATATATTTATTATAAAAACACAAATTTGACCAAGAAATAAATAGTAAAAGTAATTTAAAATTATTTTTTACTTTGTAGTGATTTTGAAGTAGGTTTTTTTTTTTGTTAAAAAGTTTTTATTCTAACACATCTTGGTTTTATTATAAAAAGAATAAATATCTAATTTTACTTTTGTATCTTCAACAGAAGAATATTTATATAGTATTAAATTTTGGGGTTGTATGGGAGGTGGGCGTGTTAGTGGATGGGTAACGCCCATTTTTCTCTCACGTCTTAATTTGAATACACAAATAATAAAAATTTAATTTTACTTTTATAGCTTCGACTCAAGCTTCTATATATAGGTTTCAATAATAGGGTTGTATGGGAGGTGGGCGTGATAGTGAATGGATGACGCCCATTTTTCTAACACACCTGAGTTTTGTCATGGACTATATAAATACCGAGTTTAGGTTTTGTAACGTAAATATTCCTTTCTTTATGGAGTTTTCATCATTGGGGTTGTATGGGAGGTAGGCGTGGTTTTCATCCGATTAAGCCCATTCTCGAACTTGATCTTAGTTTTTCAGAAAAAAGCTTAAATATCGATTTCAGCACGATAGCTTCAAAATTACAGCTGTAATCGTGTCCACAGACAGACGGACAGACAGACGGACAGACAAACGGACATGGCTAAATCAACTCAGGTAGTGATGCTGATCAAGAATATATATACTTTTCTGTACCTACCACGCCTCCTTATGGGCGTTACACACGTCGTGACAAAATTAATATACCCCTTACGCAGTACGCTTGGTATATTGGTATATTCTACGAAGCTGGTACTTCTAAAACCAACAAAAAACTAAAAAAATCCAATATTTGATAGCTTTGATCAATATTTGATAGCTTTGATCAATATTTGATTGCTCTATTCATAATCCTTAAAATATGATCTTCAAATTGAAACCGAGACACCAAATTGCGAAGTGTGACCTTTGTAGGTGAATCATAAAAATTTTTTTGAAGAGCTGAAGCAAACAGGACCTGCATTGCATCCCTGCATCCCTCATGCAACAAAAGCTTGGGACATTGACGTCAGTCAATACTAATACGATTTGCTTCAAGAAGGTTAAATTTTGGCCAATATTCTACATGAGACGAAGAGAACGACACCACCTTTATTTTCTTGAATAACATTGATGAAGATCGAAAGGTAAAGGAAGCTGAAAAATTTAATAATATAATTATCCGAATTAAATGCGATGGACGGCAATACTTAGCGTTATTTTAATGAATCAGAAATCCTCACACAGTGATGACAATGCTTCGGTAGAAGAATTTATTCAGCAAACCAGGGTTCCCAACTTAGAGGTTATGACCTCTAAACTTAAGGCGTAAAAACTGGAATGAAATTAAAAAGGTTATGAGAGGTATTTTTAGGACTTTTTTGACAAGCTTTGAAAAAGCTTTCATATTTTAGAGGTATTTTAAGGAACTTTTTGATAAGCTTAGGTTTTTGTATAATCCAATTTAGTATGAAATTTCTGAATTTACATACTACGATTTTTGATTTGACTTTTGATTTACTCGGCAATTTTCCATGGTTTTTTTCATATTAAACCGTGTTATTTAAAATTGATACTTTTAAACAAATCATTTAGGTATCAAAAGGGTGTTCAAGATGCTGCCGACCTAACAAAAAAATGGTCGACTTATTCCAAAAGTATTGGCTTTTGGTCGAAAAAAGTATATCATATTTTTTTCGATACACTTATTACATCGATTTGCTTACGTTATAAATATCTTTCCCTGGAGCCATCTTTTTAATTTCGGAAACGGATAATAGTCGCTGGGAGCCAAATATGGGGGATTTTTAGAAAATTTGGTCATGGTTTCGATCGATTTGTGAGCTGGAACATTGGGTTGCAAAAATATGATTTTTTTTTCTACGTTTTTCTACGTTAAATGTTCTTCAATCGGTAGAATAATTAACAGTAATAGTCGCTGTTAATTGTTGTTTTCTTTTTCTCAAAGAGATGAACAAAATATCACTCGAGTACCAAATAAAAACTTTTTAACAAAAAAAAAAACCTACTTCAAAATCACTACAAAGTAAAAAATAATTTTAAATTACTTTTACTATTTATTTCTTGGTCAAATTTGTGTTTTTATAATAAATATATTTATTTTTTTATGATAATAAAAGCTTCTAGTCAGCGCTAATCATTGACGTAAAATCATGATTTTTTCGCCATCCCTACTCTATTTAAGACTTTTTTTTTTGTAATTATCCTGCTTGGGTGACGCTGTATTAATTTGTAATCTTAATTTTTCTTAAATCTTAATTAAAATGCTATATGTGTGTTGCAGCTGCACAAAAAATCTGATTATATTAGCGCCGACTTCGAAGCTCTTATTATCATAAAAAAATAAATATATTTATTATAAAAACACAAATTTGACCAAGAAATAAATAGTAAAAGTAATTTAAAATTATTTTTTACTTTGTAGTGATTTTGAAGTAGGTTTTTTTTTTTGTTAAAAAGTTTTTATTTCTTTCTTTTTAGAGAAAATGATATATATTAAAAAAGTGTATAAATTAATTAAACACCAATTATTTATGCTCATAATATGGAAAATGCTTTTCTGTCGTTTCTTATTCTGGTCTTTGTCAGTATGTTTATCAGTACCTACTCTTGTATTTTTATCACTACCCCAATGTCAATATTGACTGAAATATAGTGTGTTTATAATATTGACACGCCTCTTTGTCGAGAATATCACACTCTTTGTCATAGTGTTTTCAATAGTTCTACCCATTCTAACAATGAATTTTACCACCCTTAAGTCAATATGATACAGTTTTTTACACACTGCCACACCCCTTAGTCGAATAACGCCCAATTCTTCGGTAGTAATTTGTAATAATTGTGCCTTCGTCTGTACTTTTTCAGTTAGTAGTGTCAGTATTCGATTTAGTGTTTTCTAATATTGCTACACCCCTTTGTCGAATGACGCCCACTTTATTCACAATAACTTGTTATAAGTGTGCCTACCTCTATACTAAATATCAGTACTCTAGTGTCAATATTATTCGCGATACAGTGTATTTTATATATTGCCACACCCCTTTATCAAACAAGGTCCACTGTATTGAAATTAATTGTTTTATAACTGTGCCTACCCCTGTAGTTAACTTTAGTACTCTAGTGTCAATATTATTCGAGATACAGAGTTTTTCTAATATTGCCACACCTCTTTGTCGACTAACGCCCACTTAATTGACTATTATTTTTTACCTACCCTTGCATTTTTTCTGTGAATTTTATTAACTCTAGTTTTCTGGTGTCAATATTTACTGAAATACAGTGTTTTTCTTACAGTGACACGCCCCTTTATCGAATACCGCCCACATTACTGACAGTAATTTGTTATATTTGTACCTACCTTTGTACTAAATTTTAATATCGTAGTGTCAATAGTAATCGAGATACAGTGTTTTGTTTTAATATTGCCACTCCCCTTCTCGATTAACGCCCATTTTTTTTTTATAAAAATGTGTAGTAATTTTTCCTACCCTTGTAATAAATTTCTGTACCCTAGTATCGATATTATTCGAGAAACAGTAATTCTCTTATATTGCCACACCCCTTTGTCGAATTACGCCCACTTTTGCTATAATAAATTCCAACAATTGTACCTACCTCTGTACTTAATTTCAGTACTCTAGTGTCAATTTTCTTCGAGATACAGAGTTTTTACAATATTGCCACACCCTTTTTTAGAGTTACGCCCACTTAAGTGATCGTCATTTTTAATACTTGTGCTTGCCCTTGTAATTTTACTGGGAATTTTATTACCGTAGTGTCAATATTTACTGAGATACAGTGTTTTTCTTATACAGACACGCCCCTTTTCCGAATACCGCCCCCTTTCATAAACGGGCACCTCCGCGTTGATAATCTCTATATGTTGACAAAAAATTACGGCAATCGGGCAAGTACTTTAGGAGTAATCGATGTACATACATTCACAAAAAAAAAAAAAAAAAAAAAAAAAAAAAAAAAAAAAAAAAAAAAAAACAGAGAAACCAACCAACTTGAGAACCTCCTCCTTTTTGAAGTCGGTTAAAAAGTAACTCTTATTTAAGGCACGAAATTCTTCTTTATCCATTTTTATAACAATACCAAAAGTTGTTTAATTTAAAACACTGTGGAATCACTATTCATTGACAGATTGGTCTGTGATTTATGGTGTGTTCATATTAAGGTTATCACTCGTCTAAAATATCATGCATTTGGCGAGTGGTGGTGCCGCGGCATCCCGTCACTTGGAGACCGGCAGCATTTTGAACACCCTAGCATTTTGCAAGCACAATATTTTACTTTAAAACTTGCACTTGTAAGTGGTGCCACGTAAGTATTCGCAGCATAATTTCTACATTTTCGTAGATAAAATGTATTTTCTTCTTACAAGTGATTAATTGCACGTGAGTTTTCAGAGTTAACCTAATCGTCGAAAGTGTGAAGATTTAAAAAAAAAAATGAATGTGCGTAGGCGAAGCAATAGGTTAGTGATAACTTGCACAAGTAATATATTTATGCAAGTCTATTAAAAACATGCAAATTTTCCAGGTTTCAATCTAGTTTAGAAGGTCTTTTCGTTCGGACGTAAGCTGTGTGTTTTCTTTTAGAAATAAGAGTTGGATTTAATTTTGTTTTTTAAAATGTCCAAACATTTATTTAATTCCAATTTAAAGTTTTTAATAATAATTTTTTATTTGTTTAAATGTGTTTCGACAAATGAAAAAAGCATTGAAGCTTCAGTTGAAAAGGAAGTAAGTGAAAATAAAATTAACCAATCGGTAATTAGAATCTAAATCATATCCAAATATTTTTAAGTTTGAAATATTTTCTTTTAATTTTCAAAGTGCTAATAAAAAACACTATTTTAATTATATTTGTACTTTATTTTCATATAGCGGTTGGGTGGGTTTCGAAAGAATACGTTTACAACTTTTTGTCTAATATATCAAATGAAATATTTAAAAATGTATCAGATATTTACAAAATATTCAGAAATATATCAAAACAAGCTGACCCCGCAAACTTCGTTTTGCCCAAAATAAATTTTTTTATTAAATAATTGTCGAGGATTCCACCCGAAATTTTTTTGGAATGAAAATTAGTTACGAAACAGATGACGCAATAGTATAATTGAAATTAAAGATTGAATAAAAAACTTTTCGAATTCAATTGAATTCATATCCTATTTTTATACAGACGGTTTGCCCAATGGATTTCGTCCCATCAAATATTTGGAGAAAATAGAATAAAATCGAGTAGATAACTTTCATTTCTATTTATTGAACTTTAACAAAAAAAAAGAATAGAAAAATTATTTTATTCAATTAAAGACGTCATGATACACAATACTTTTTGTTTTCTTCTCCAAAGCGTAAATTTATAATGAGGATAGTTCCCCTACTCGGGAACACGCCACATACATATAGCTAGCTGGCCATGTGAAAAGCATGACATTTACAGATTTATGTCACACACTTTCACCGACTGCCTTTTTTACTTATTTATGGTCATCGCAAATTCAAGTTTCACTTGTAACTGAATGCATTTGAACTGGAACGGCATATCGGTTGAAGTCAAAGGAATTCACGGATTTAGGAATTAGTATCTTTTTAAAGGCCCTTTAAGACGCTAATGATGAATTGGCATGACAGGCAAATCCAAAGAGAATTAAAATTCTGCTGAATAGTTCTGGTGGATAAAGTCCAATCCTAATTATAATAACTTTGACCAGTATTCGGATATACATTGTTGATGAGTTCATATTTTGTTGAAGTATATTGGCAAATGGCAGGAATCGATATAAAACCACTCATAGTATGTACCGGAATTTGTCCATGTCCAATTCTCTGCAGTTCTTTGAGAAAATTTCTGCAGTTGTATCCTGTTGCAGGAATCGAATCAATACATCTTTAGTTAGACGATTTGGTGCTGACATATGCGTTTCAATCAATAGTTTGACACTCATAAGCAATCACAAATATTCAATCAGCACTAACGCTTCATTGTAGATGGTATTGAATTTGCAATTAGAAATACCCTGTTGCGACTCGAAAGTGATACAAAATGTCTGCTGTGATGTGCGTATCCCATAATTGACGTGGATTTGAAGGCTGACATTATGAAATGATCATAGCGAAAAATGCACGAACTTCATTGGAAGGCGAAGAAGCAATTGCATCGTCTAGCTTTTGATTTTAAAGATTGTCGTGTTTAAGCAATTGTAACTTTTGATACGCTTCTCGAAAAATTGCAGACTCAATGACTCAAATGAACTTAAACCGCGCACATTTACCAAAAGCAACCGAAGGTAGAAGCAATCGTCGTTCTTTGAATGAATTGTGTAAATTCATCTCAATGCATCAGTTGAAAACACACCAGGATATTCATCTACTGGTTAGCCTTACTTTTTGCTTATCCATTTCTTTGACGATGCATTCCATGTGTAATATCGAGGCATCTCCGAGTACAGCAATGTTCTCACAAACAAATCACTGGCGGAAGTTGAAAAAACACTCGTTAATGTTGTTGCTGTTGCTCTTTTCAATCGCTGTGCTGCGTTCTCTGTGTTGAAATACACTCTTTCGCCATTCTCCAAATGAACTGCCAGATGCACAACAGTCGAATAACGTTCATGAATGGCAAATAACAGAGTATTTCGCAACAGAGTATTTCGTTGCAGTTCACATATCGGCCTATTTGAAACTTTCTGATTTCAAACCGAAGTAGGATTGTGTTGTCCGCATGGTCCGTGGAGCTTATTGTTCTTCGCCACTTCGTGCAACTTTAAATTAAATTAAACGTCATCAAATTGGAAATTATGTCATCAATTTAGTTTGGTGTAATTTTGTCCACCATCCAAAGAAGAAAGTGTTACTGCAGCAAACCTCTTTTCTGTGACTCAACTCAATACAAATAGCATCGAACAGTACCGTTTACATGTTGCTTCACGATGAAGTTGATTCGTTTTAAAATAAATGTGCGGAAAGTAACGTCCAAATTGAACAGAAAAACGAAATGTGCGTGTACAGCGCTACCTGTTGAGAATTTTTCGAATATTTTTTTCCTAAACCTTCGCGTAACAATTACCAACAAACCCGCATAAGAAAGTATTCAATTTGGCCCAGCCGTTTTCGAATTTTAAGCTGCCGAACAAACCACGATTCATTTTTATATATATAGATATATCTCAAACAATTTTATATATCAGCACTATGTGAAATTATCATTTAAAAATGTTGAAAATTCAGCTCTTGGGATCTCATTTGCCTTGATGTCAGGACCTTGGTTCAAGCAATAGGCAATGTTATATTGAAGAAGTGTACCAAATTTGAACAAGCTCGGTTAATACCTTTTTGAAAAATCATAAAAACTGACTCCACAATGGAGTTGCGAGAAAAACACGACTGAAGTTTTAAATTCAGACCTGATGGGCGGAACTTCCAAAGGCTATATATGTAAGAACTTTGCCCCCATTAATTTAAATGGGCGGAACTTCCAAAGGCAATATCTGTAAGAATTTTTCTCCTGTCGATTTTACATTTTGGAGAATATTCTCAAAATATATTAAAAAATATCGATTTCCAAACCTTAAAAAACCCCGAATTTTATTTCCTTACATATAGGTATGATTGGACATTGTAAGTTACCGAATACTTTTTTTGAACACTTACTTATGAACTCATACACTACAGTTTTATTTTCAATCCAACTAAAAATGTTTTACCTAGGCCAGTGTCATAAAAAGTGTTAATAAAAGGATTTAATTATAAAGCTAACTTTAATCGCTATTACAAAAATAACTTGTTGGTGGTCTGCAAAACAAAACAAAAAATTAAAATTACAAAACAATATTTGTTTTGATCGGAAAAATACCTATAATACCTATACTAATGTATATAAAAACAAACAAACAAACAAACAAACAAACACTTGATGATTTTGTGATTGAGCCAATGATAAAAAGCTTTACTACCCGTTGATATTTTGATTTATTAAATACTATAGCAGTGGTGGATCCAGAAAGGAGTTTAGGGGGGAGGACTTTTGAATTTTTGGAATGAAGTTCTTTAACGCGGCTTCCTTAAACAAAGTTACTTAACTACGTAGAAATTGTCACGTAACTAAATACGGTATGGTGTGTGTGTGTGTGTGTGTGTATACGTGCGAGTATCGAGCATTCGAGAAATGCAACTTTTAGTGCTTGATTTGGTAACTGACAACGTAAAGACAATTTCCTGAAGCTTCAGTGTGGTTGGATAAATCTGTGTCGACAAGGAATAACAGTTAAAGTCAGTTTTCAAGAGAGCATTTCAAAGATTCAAATTGCTATCTTAAACCAGGGAACCCTGATTTTTGCTGTTTACATTTGGCAATATCAAACACTTAATTTTCAGGGTACAACCATACATACCATACCATACATACATACCATACATTTGCGTGCTAATGTATTTTGTTGCGGGGAATGCAATGAGAGTAATACTTAACTTTGTTCTAACTCAACTTTAGCCGTTATTCCTTGTCGAGACAGAAATGTCTTTATCACAGCATTGGAGAGCTTTAACGCAAAACTAGACCAAATCTGGTCCGTCCATTTTTATTACCGATGGCAAACTCTGCTTTTAGTCTTAAAATCTAATGTATTTTTATACCCCACGCGTACTGCGTAAGGGGTATATTAATTTTGTCACGACGTGTGTAACGCCCATAAGGAGGCGTGGTAGGTATAGAAAAGTATATATATTCTTGATCAGCATCACCAACTGAGTTGATTTAGTCATGTCCGTCTGTCTGTCTGTCTGTCTGTGGACACGATTACAGCCGTAATTTTGAAACTATTGTGCTGAAATTCGATATTTAACTTTTTTCTAAAAAACTAAGATCAAGTTCGAGAATGGGCTAAATCGGTTGAAAACCAAGCCTACCTCCCATACAACACAAATAATGAAAACTCTATAAAGAGGCTAATATCAAAGTTACAAAACTGAAACTCGGTATTTGTGTGTTCTATGTCAAAACTTAGGTGTGTTAGAAAAATGGGCGTTATCCACCCACTAACACTCCCACCTCCCATACAACCCCAAAATTGAAAACTCTATAAAGAGACTAATATTAAAGTTACAAAACTGAAACTCGGTATTTGTGTGTTCTATGTCAAAACTTAGGTGTGTTAGAAAAATGGGCGTCATCCACCCACTAACACGCCCACCTCCTATACAACCCCAAAATTTAATATTTTATAAAAAGGCTTATATTTATGCTTCAGAAAAACAATTTGATATGTTTGTATTTTAGACACATAAAACTAACAAAATTTTCTAAAATCTCATACAAAAAGCTCTCTAATTTAAGATTATTTAACCCTTAAGAATCAGTCGTGGGGGTATTTTAACTTCGGCCAAGTCGAAGATATACCTTACTAGTTTTTTTTGTCCCAGCAAGTTTGAAAATTGTCCAATGATGATCTCTTTAAAATTTCCACAATCTAAATTTAATATTTTCTCAGAAAGTAGTGCTGCTGGTAAGAATACATCCATAGTCACTGGAGTAGGAAAAACCAGTTTTGAAATCCACAATAATACTATCAAGGTGCTACATATGCTGAAACCCTGAAAACTTTTTACTGGCAGTCTCTTTTTCATTATATTCAATACCTTGAGTCCACGAACTCAATTTACCAATCAATATGTGTTACAAAATCTAATCAATGCCTTGATCTGTTGTTCCGGGACAGAAGTTTATCAAGCATTTGGTGCATTAGAATTTTTTTGAACTTGCGCAACTGGAACTTTCATGGCCGAGTAGCACGAAACAAGATGTTTATCAGTCCCAGAAACAGGTTCTTTAAACTCATCTGCGTCAACTAATTTGTTTTTTAGGCCACAAAGTATTAGTATGTCAGTAATGCGACATACCATCTGCACTAAATTTATTGAATTTCGATTCATCCGCAAAAATAAATGAATTCTAATATCTTGAAAAATAAAAAAATGTATAAAAATCTGTGGCCTCAAAATCTAATAATTAAAAAAATTAATTTCGAGAGGAAAACGGACACAGGCGTTAAAAATTTAATTGGTTGCTCCCAGATGATGTTCCCTAAAGGCAGAGGCTAGCATCCAAACTGTCCGCAAAAACAGTCCGCTTCCGAGATCATAACTTAAAAAAAATATGTGACAGAGATATAAGTATTACCGAAGGAAAGTAAGTAAGAAAGCTTGGAAGATTGGAATTGAAAAAGAATGGAGAAACATTTTGTGGTTGAATAAATCGAAGATTGTGCTATACAGTAGAAAAGGCTCTGACCTATATTAACCTAAACTAAGAATATAAATCGAAGCTTACAACAAAAACTATAAAATATGGAAGAGTTAGTAACATGCCATGAGCGTGCTGTTCATTTTACGAAGATGAACCAATTAACTGCATGAAAGAAATAATGGATCGACACCTGTTTGTGCAAATCATGCAAGAAGTTATTATTAACAAGGTTAACGTCTTAGAATGACCGGTGCAGTCAAGGTCCTGCCGAGCGTATTTTATAAAAGACTGAAGCCCATCGTAAGTCAACTTATTGGATCTTATCAACGTGGCTTTAGACCTGGAGATTTCACCAACGAACAGGTATTTACTCTCCGACAAATCTTGAAAAGGACCCTAAGACTAATATTATTTTTATGACTATTTAGAAGCATATGGGCATCTCCCAGTGGCACGGACGCGACATTCGCATGGTGACAAGAAACAAAGAAAGAAACAAAATGAGCCGATATGTATTTTAAGTGTTCTAACGCGATGAAAGAGCGCTACAAATTATAAAAATATTGGCGAGATTTAGTACAAACTAGTAAACCTGTTGCCCGAATTCGAGCAATTCAATAAAAATTAATTGTTAGAAACGATATATTGAGTCTCAATAATGATATAAAAGATCATTATCTGAATGGTTTGACTTTAAACGTTTGATCTGACACAAAATTTTTTAATATAACTGTCGAAATACGAAGACGGACTTACACTAATATAACAACTGAGAAAAACATTATTACTATTCGAAAACATCGCAGCTTAACTCTTCCAGCTATAAAAAATAACTAATGTTAAAAAAAAACGCATTAAAAAAAAAATTTAATAAATAATATTAAGATATAATTCAGAAATTAATAAAAGGTACTTACAGAACTCCTACAACATCGATTTATGACACATTTAGATGAAAAAACACCAAAAAACCCAAAAAAAAATTTTTTTTTTGAAAACCGTTAAAATTTGACTGAGTCGTTTGCTTGGAAAGTGGAATTTTTGATTTTTGAAACTGCATTTTTCGGACAATTGACATTTGAGGAATGCATAAAAGATAATTTTGGTTAAAAATTTTTAGTTTTGAAAAAAATTCAAATTCGATCAACTCATAAGCTTTTCTCAAACTAAATTTCAAATCGATAAAATAACGGATTTTTGTACAAAAATTTTATTTCTGTTTTAAAAGGTTGGGAACCCCTTGAAGTGAAATCACAATTTTTAAAAGTGGTTTGCACATATACAGCCTAAACCTGATTTACTGACATCTAAATCGATAGAATCAGTCCATTGGTCTGGGAGGAGTTGAAGTCACAAAAAAAACCTTAGCCTATTAATTATATAGATTAGTACAAAGTAATAAGCAATCATTCAATAGAACGGACGCGACAAAAAATATAAGTTTTTTTAAGCTCGTATAGAAATATGCAAAATTTAGCTAATTTTGAGAACTTTTTTTATATATAAATATACTTGTTAATGAAAGTCAAAGGATAACTCTTCTTCGTAGACTTATGAAATAATAGAATTATCTCTTACCTTTTTTTAAATAGATATAGTACGAATACGGACGCGACAAATATTTCCAACACTATAAAATACAGTAAGTAAGTAAGTAAGTAATACTAATCAAAATAAAAAAAAATAAAGATAAAAGCTGTTAGAGTGGTTTATTTTAATGTTTTTCTTCACTTTTGGTGTACCTTTTTTGGGAGATGCCCATATGTATTTAGGCGGTCTCGTTAGTCAAGTGGTTAGCGAGCTTGACTACCAACCAAGAGGTTCCGGGCTCGAATCTCGGTCCTACTCTTGTATCTGTCTTTAATTCTTTCCTCATTTCTAATCAACTGAAATTAAAAATTCATCAATATATATGACTTTGGAATTTGTAGTTGGTTGTACAGATGTTCGTGGAATTAGATTGTTTAATAACTCGAGGCATAACACTTGCCTCATATTCAAATTCGCATGTTAATATAGCACTCGTTACACAAAGAATCTTTTACACATGTTTCACTTGATAACACTTTCTCTCCTAATTATCTATCTCACCATTTCCGAACCAAAGCAGACTTAACTGAATAGTTTTGACACCTGAAGTTCTTGGTTCAAAAGTTAAAAAAAAACCATTACCGAAATTCAAATACATTTTGGAAAAACACATTTCACAGCAACTTAATGCAAAATAAAAATTCAATCTAATATATAAAAATCTCGTGTCACGGTGTTAGTGTATGAACTCCTCCGAAACGGCTGGACCGATTTTAATGAAATTTTTTTTGTATATTAAGTAGGTATGAGAATAGGTTATAAAGTATTTTTTATCTTCCTACCCATGAAGGGCGTGGCAGTTTTTCAAGAAAACAAATTTTCAGTTTTACTTTCGTTCTAAATCGCACATAAATGAAAGTCGGTACGAACTTACTGTTGAGACGCGCCCTTCGACTGTCAAATTTGAGCGATTTTTGGAAAGAGGGGCATGGCACCGCCCACACAATTAAACTTTTTGATATAGAATAGATTTGGAACTTGATGTCGTATAACAGTAAACCTCAGTTTGAAATAACTGATTGGTCAGGTCTTTCAATTATAAAAAAGACACTGGCATTGGAAAACGGGGCGTGGCTACGCTCATACAACTCGAAGTTTTGATACAGAATAGCTATGGAAGTAAAATTCATATAACCTTTTTACTCAGAATGAAGTCACTATTTGGTGGTGTTCTGCTACTGGAAGACTAGAATGGGCATTGTACAGGGGGTGTGGCTCCACCCATATAAGACACATTTTTTAAATTGAATCGCTTTGGAAATAACGGTCACAGATCCAATAAACTGGGTTTGGAGTAACCATTTGGTGATATCCTACTATTCGAATATACTCGCAAACTAAAGCTGGTGGCTCCACCCATAAAAGAAAATTTTTTTATTAAATAGCTTTGGAAATAATGGTCAAAGAATATTGAAACTTAGAGTGGAGTTTGTCTATTGACAATCTGGAACAGGCATTGGACAAGGACGGCAGCTACGCGCCGGGTACCAGCTAGTAAAAAAATAAAAATAACCCACCAGGAACATTAAATCGAAAGCAAAAATTTTGTTTTAATTTTGCATATGCTTTCGCTATCATGTATATTAAAATTACTTTTTTTTAAGAAATCTGTGTAATCTCAAAGGGGAGAAATTTCCCTCTTTTTCCCCGTGAATCCGCGCAGCTGCCTTTAGTATATGTTTATGCATGAGTATAAATAACATTCTGATTTTCTTGATTGCAATATTGTTTAGAAGGTGTATTCATACGGACATAAATTGTGTGTTTTCTTTGAGTTAATGTTTGATTGAAATTTTCTTAATGTTTTTTTATAATTTTAAATTTTTAATAATATTTTATTTGTTAAAATGTATGGCAGCAAATGAAAAAATTAATGAATCTTCTGTCGAAGAAGAAGTAAGTGAAAATCAAAACAATGAAATAACGGTAATTGGAGTATATGGCTGAAGGAAACTCGATTTGGATAGTGTTCGAACAGTATTTTATATGAGAATTCAAAATTTTAAGTTCGAAAATTGTTGTTGAGTAGAGTACCAGAAAAATGTTCACCCTGAAAAACAGTGCTTAAAAATATTTATTTCTTATTAAAAAGTTCATTTATGTTAAGATTAGTATTATTCTGTATGTAATACACATTCAGCATAATTTTTTAAGCTCTAAAAATGCACAATTTTTTGTCATGCTTTTGGATGCCATTTAAAAAAGTTCAATATCATCCCTGAGTTGAAGTACAAAAGATAAGAAGAAATAAAGGCAAATCAGTTGACTGCAAGCAAGCAAACAATAAAAACGTATTTAAATATAGAGATCTCAATACATTCACGCACATTTTCTTCAAGATTTCACTACGGAAATCTCTAAAGATAGTGCAAGCATACAACTAATTAGTTATAAAGAATTCAATATAAACTTTTCCTTGGTCAGTGTTTTCGTCAGCAGTAAAGCATTTAACACGATATACATATAAATCATAGCTATAAACTACAACTAGCCGCTTAACATTATCAATTCTGACATTTACCTAACCTTGACTATAGATCATAAGAGAGGTATAGAGTACAAACATATGGCAACATTTATTCAAAGTCAATATTAGATAAGCAGTGATGATAACTCGCTCAAATTAATAAATACATACGTATAACAGTTGTGGAAAATTTAAATTATCTGTTGAAATTTGTAGTGAAATAAAAAACACATATACAGCCTATTTTGAAAATTTAATTATTTAACTCTTAAATGCTTCTTTTATTAACTTTATCCATCTTTTCTTTATTGTAGATGTCGTACAAAATTGAGGCAATTCCCAATTCCGAAGCTGAGCTTATTAAAGGACCTCAATGGGTGGCCGAAACGCAGAATTTGTACATGGTCTATCTGACTGCCGGCATGTTGATGCGTTATGACTATCAGCAGAACAAGGTTTATAGATGCCAAATTGAAGGTGAAACTTTGGCCGCCTTTATTGTGCCCATCGATGGTGTGCCCGATGAATTTGCTGTCGGCTGTGCGCGACGCGTTGTAATCGTTAAATGGGATGGCATTTCGGAAACCTGCAAAGTGGATCGAGTTCTGTTTCAGGTGCAAAGCGATGAGAAATTTGTCAACAATCGCTTCAACGATGGCAAATGTGATCCACGTGGACGTCTCTTTGCGGGCACCATGCGTGCTGTGGGCAATGAATTTGAGTATCGTCACGGTGAGCTGTACAAATACGAGGCGGATGGCCAGATCTCAGTGATAAAGAGCGATGTAGGCATATCCAATGGAGTGGCTTGGAATGAGCAGGCAAACAAATTCTACTATATCGATACCGCCGACTATGAGGTCAAGGAATATGATTACAATCTTCAAACAGGCACTGCAAGTACGAATTTCGAAAATATGCAATTTCTGTGTGCGAATTTTAATTATTCACTCCCCCTTTTTTTGCTGTCTGGTTTAGCTAATCCTAGAGTTGTGCATGATTTCCGCAAAACAAGTGTTGAGGATCATTTATTGCCCGATGGCATGACCATCGACACTGAGGGCAACATCTATGTGACTACCTATAATGGTTATACAATCTACAAAATTAATCCAACGTGAGTGACTGTTGTTGCTTGTTTTATTTGTTAATCTTTTTAATATTTTTTTTTATATGGCAGCACTGGCAAGATTTTGCTGGAAATCAAATTTCCTTGCAAACAAATCACTTCTGCTGCTTTTGGTGGACCCAATATGGACATTTTATTTGTGACAACCTCTGCGCGTCCCAATGAGCCTGCCCCAGCGGGCACCACCTTTAAGGTTACCGGCTTGGGTGCCAAGGGCCTGCCCGCGACCAAGTTGAAAATTTTTATACCAATTTCTTAAAAAAATATACATATGTAAAGTGCCATAATTTTATATAATATATCAAATGCTTTTGTAAAATTTGTACACTGAGAAAAATTAACGCTTTTAAATCAAAGAAAGTAAGTTAAAATCTTTGCGCGCGACTGAAAGAAGGAGCGATTTTGGATCTCCAGAATCTCTTTTTTGATAAAAAATCAAGTTTTTTGCTTATAACTTTTTATACCCTAAACCTGAAAGGTCAGGGTATATTAACTTTGTGCAAACGTTTGTAACGCATAGAACGAAGCGAGTCCGGTATAGAAAAGTATATATATTCTTGATCAGCGTCACCACGTGAGTCGAGCTATCCATGTCCGTCCGTCCGTCCGTCCGTCCGTCTGTCCGTCTGTGTGTTGTCCGTATACACAGGATAAGAAGAAGGAGTTGAGATAATTGGATGAAACTTGGTACACATGGCCCCATGGACCCAAGGATCTGCACTATTGAATATTTTTGGAATCCGCCCACGGACACGCCTACCTCCCGTACAACGCGAAAATTGAAAACTGCATAACTCAGCTTATAATTAGCCTACAACAATAAAATTTGGTATGTATGTGTTTTATATTAACACAAAGATGTCTTTGCAAAATGGACGTCATCTGCTTACGGACACGCCCACCTCCCATACAACCCAAAAATTGAAAACGCAATAAATAAGCCTCTGTTTAACCTACAGAGCTAAAATTTGGCACATATGTTTGGTATGACAAAACAAAGACGGTTTTGAAAAATGGACATCATCCGCTTACGGACACGCCTACCTCCCATACAACGCGAAAATTGAAAACTTCATAACTCAGCTCATAATTAGCCTACAACAATAAAATTTGATATGTATGTGTTTTATATCAACACAAAGATGTCTTTGAAAAATGGACGTCATCCGCTTACGGACACGCCCAACTCCCATACAACCCAAAAATTGAAAACGCAGTAAATAAGCCTCTGTTTAACCTACAGAGCTAAAATTTGGCACGAATGTTTTTTATGACAAGACAAAGATGGTTTTAAAAAATGGACGTCATTCGCATACGGACACGCCTTCCTCCCATACAGCCCAAAAAGTTTAAAACTCAATAAATAAGGTTATGTTTGTCATAGAGAAATTAAATTTGGTATGTATGTATTTTATACCAAAACTAAGGTGTGTTCAAAAATTGGGAGTAATCCGTCCATGAACACGCCCACCTGCCCTAGCGAAAGCACAACACAGGCATTAACTGTGAGCTACAGGAATAAAACTTGGTATGTGTAAATTTTTCATCACCATTTAAATGCAATTAAAATATAGGCTTCATCCGCCCACGGAGACGCCCATTTACAATAAAAATTTTTTTATTCTTGAAAAGTGGGTTTAGGGTATTTCATAGTCGGCCTAGACCGACTTTAGACTTTTTTTACTTGTTTTTTACTTCAGAATGCATATCCAAGATAAGCAAACAAGTGAAGATTGTGATAGAACACAAATATTGGTTAAAAAGAATTTTGAAATTTTTTGTCTTTACAACTGATACTTCGTCATTTTCGAAATTCAAATGACTTTTGAAAAAGTAATAAGCGATGCATAAAACCTATATATTATTAAGTTGAACCACGTATATCTGTTTTTTTAATTTTGACCTTTATACAGACAAATTGACCTCGAATTTGGAATCAGTGACTCAAAAGACCTATATATCAGGATGTTGGACAAAATATCTCTGTTTTTTTTTCCCCTTTGACCTTGACATGACCTTGGCATGACTGTTATAGAGACAATTTGAGTCGGATTTAGAATCAGCGATTCAAAAAAATGTATGCATATCTGGAATTGGAACATCGTATGCTTGTTTTTTTCATTCTGACTTTTGAATGACCTTGAAATGATCTTTATACAGCCAAATAGAGCTGGAATTTTGAATAAGTAACCCAAAAGAATTATATATTAGGGTGTTGGATATCGTATCTCTGTTTTTTTTCATTTTGAACTTGAAATGACCCTTACATAAACGCAGTATAGACAAAGTGACCTCGGATTCGGAACTGGTTAGTTAGTATGTTATCATCTTAAGCTTCAATTGAATTGAAGTGAACAGCAACCCAAAAACCTATATATCAGGAAGTGGACATCTTGTATCTGTTTTTTCATTTTGATCTTGGAATGACCTTTGTACATGCAAATTGACCTCGGATTTGGTAGTAGCAACCCAAAAGCCTATGTGTCAGGAAGTTGGACATAGTTTATTTTTTAATTTGACCTCGGAATGACCTTGGCATGAGCATTATATAGACAAATTAAACTAGAATTTGAAATCAGCGACTCTAGAAACACATGCATCAGGAAGTTGGACATCGTATATTTGATTTATTTTTTATTTTGACCTTGAAACGACCTTGAAATTACCATTTATCCCAGAATCAGAGACTCAAAAATTGACCTCGAATTTGGAATCAGTAACCCAAAAGACCTATATGTCAGGAAGTTGAACATTATGCATCTGTGTTTTTTTTTTCATATTGACCTAAAAACGACCTTAATACAGACAAATTGACCTCGGCATGGGAATTCAGTAACCCAAAAGGCCTATGTATAAGGATGTTGAACATTGTATATCTGTTTGTTTTTCATTTTTACCTTGGAATGACCTTGAAATAACCTTAATTTAGACAAAATGACTTCGTATTCAGAATTAACGAATAAAAAATCTTTTATCAAATCTATTCGTTTCGAAAAGGCGAATTTTATTTCATGGCTTTTTCATAAGAGGGGTGTGCTTGTATTCGGGTGTGCTCGAATTGACTCTTAATTTATCCCAGACTGTTGAAAAACCATTTATTTTATTTTTGCCAAAGATGAAGGGGACCAGCCTTATTGATTCTACTAATTTAATTTTTTTTTTTTTTTTTGTGCGTCTTTATCACAAAGAATATCGTTTTTCATTTTAAGTACAACATTCTGTGAAAATGTTATATTTCTATCAACTTTATTAGAAAAAAGTTTTGTCTTTGGACACAACTTAACCACAAAAGCCTTTGCGGCGAACTGGGTTTTCTTTGGTTTAACATAACTTTTTTTTTCGGTGTATATAACTTTCCACTTTTAGCAGTCAAATCAACTGCTCATCCGATTAGATTGGAAGATTATCTGTTTCATGAACCACATTTAAAGGGAACGTTATCAACGCCTTTAAAATTGAACTTTTTTGCAGCGATATGTTTAATTATGCTTTTATTATTATGACTATCAGCCATTTGTATAATAAAAAAAAAACAGTGCATTCCACAAACAAATACCATTAATTGATAAAGGTTCAACCTTGGTTGGTTTAATGTCAGCATGAATTTTATCAAATGGCGAAAATATATCTCACATAACATTAACACTCATACAAACATTACGAAAAGAAAATAAGTAAAAATACTAAACTGCATAAAATTCAAGTATAGTATCGGATATAACAGCTCCATAAGCTTCTTTAAAACTGTAAATCAAAAACCAATACCGTAGCTAACGGGGGTCTAGGAGTCACTAGGAGTTTCATACTAAACAACGAATCATGTTTTACCTCTAACTGGCTCGCCGAATAAAGCTCTGCTAATATTTTGGAGGAAAAACTTTCTATGAGAAACCAGTTCTCTACACAATGCCAATATTTGTAAACTAGTGTTAAAAGTTTGTCTGTATGTGATTAATAGATCCTTGGAAATGATTTTTACAATATTAAAGCAGAATTCAAACCAACAAAAAATTTTAATTTTCCGTATGTACCAAAAATAGTTTACCCCCTTAATTTTCTAAAGCATATAAGCTTAAATGTCTACACCAATCATGTGAAACATTTTTTTTGTGACATAATGACATTGAAGTACAAATACTACTGATTATTTTTGTTATTTTTTTTCGATATTATTATAAATATATCTTCTCATTATATCGAGTAAAGTTTGATTGAAAACCGAAAACCGTTATCTCTAATTAACATTCAGTTCTAATTATTTCGAAAAAAATAATTTCATAAAACATCAAGTTCATTGAGATAGTAAATATATGCTTCAATGAATCATCAATTAAATTAAATATATTGATAAGTAAAAATTATAAACACTTACTTATGTGGTCTAACCATGTCAACCTTTCTTTAAAAAGGTCAGAAAGATCATGTTTTTTATTTAAAATATACATAAGTGATAAGTAATATACATAAGTCTTGTCGGGCTAAGGAATTTTCTATACTTGAAATTTACCGGCATACCCCCAAATCTGGACTTTGCGCACTTTAGCCCCCTTTTTGTTGGCTTATAAATTACCTGCAAAAAATGGCAACAATAAAAAACAATTTTCAAGGAAAACATAAAATTAAAATAATTTCGAAGTATTGTGAAACTAATCATGCCGACTTTAAAACAAAATCGATCAAGCACACATTTTTGAGTTGTTATGTCGAAAATCTATTTTTGAAAAAAAATTTAATTTCATAAAAAGTTGAATAACTTTGCCAATTACTGATGGATTTTTGAAAAATAAGTTGCGTTTAAATATTAATATAAATATATTTTATGAGTTCATACAGAACTAGCATAGTCTCTATACTATATAATTTAGCGTATAGAAAAATCGTCAAAGTTGGATAAAGTCGAAAAAATTTGAAATAAGTTTTATTTACACAGTTTTCTCAAATTTCCCCAAACAATATATATATATCGTTGGAAAAGCTGAATTTCTTACTTTCTTGTACTACTTACTACAAAATTTTGGTAAATTTTGAAAAATTAAATTTTGGTGCATATGTTTTGGCCACCACTGTATATGGAGCATTTTTTTTCAAATCAGCCATCCCCTTTCCATTTTTTTTTAGAAAACCTTTTAATATAAATCGTAAATTTATCTTTAAGTGCAGTCTTTGATGTCGTCTGGTGTTTGGTAAAATAACTAGTAGATATATCTTCGACTTGGCCGAACTAAAAAAACCCCCGAATTTTTCGTGAGGGTAAAAAATCTTAAATTATAGCTCTTTTTGTATGAGATTTTAAAATATTTTACTATTTTAATAACGTCTAAAATGCATTCATATCAAATTTTTTTCCTGCAGCTTAAATATAAGCTTTTTTATAAAGTTTTCAACTTTGGGGTTGTATGGGAGATGGGCGTGTTTTTGGTTGGTTGACGCCAATTTTTGCTAACACACCTCAGTTTTGATATAAAATACAAAATTTCAGCTCATACGGAGAGAACTTTGAGCTGAAAACAATACCAAATCAATTTATTTTGGGAGTGATTCTCAGCTAAGCCATAATGTTCTAAATATCATGCACTAATGTGATTGTTTATCATAAATATTAACACGCTCATTTGTGCATAATGAATGTGACTTTTGTATTGTAAATCAAAAAATTAATATGCTCACTTGACCCCAATTTATTACATTTTACTATTGATTATAAAACAAAACATGCTCATTTGTGTCCGATGCATGTCATTTATGGATTGTGAATAAAACAAGTTGACATGCTCTCATATGTCTAATCTAAAAAGTTTTGGGATGTCACATTTTATGAATTTTAATAATACAAGGCAAAAGATAACAAAATTTAAGGGGCTCAGTCATCGAAGGAACAAAACAAGAGAACAAAATCGATGACTAGAAGCAAATTAAAAATTATATTTTCATTGTTCAAATTAGATATTTGATCCAATTCGAACAGGACAATATAATAGGTCTGTTTCCGTACGAACTTCAAGTAAAGTCCGAGTAAAGTTCGAGTAATAGAGAGTAATTTGATTATCTGCCAAAATGTGAAAATTTGTCAAAAAGTACGGAAACGGTTTCAAGTAAGTTTCAAGCACAACAGCTGTTTTTTGTAAACAATACAATTTAATTGCTTTGTTTTTATATTTAAAACACTTTCGTAAGCGTTCATGTTTGTTATTTTAACTATTAATTATTATTAATTTGCTAACCAATTCCATACATTTTTTTTTTTTTTTTAACATAATGCAACAATTTAATTTTATCACTTTGACAATCAGCTGTTTGAAGCTCGAGATTCGTGCTCGAAGAAATTTTTCAAGTAAAGTTCGAGTAATAGAGAGCAACAAAAAGTGACATTTTGCTTGTTCTTCTTCTCTCTCGTGCTGGAAAAATGTGTAAAGAAACGCTTTCGAGTAACTTCAAGTTACTTGAAGTGAATACGGAAACAGACCTAATTTTTTAATTTATATTCTGCACTTTTATACACTTTTAAATTAACAGCAACAAAAACCAACTGAGAATTATGTCGTTCGATTGCTCATTTTTTTTATGAGCAAAAACAACAACAACAAAAATTTATTTTTATGATCAAGCCCAAGATAACACTTATTAAGCACAAATTGACGTTTTTATCAAAAAAATTTTTATGAATAGCATGTTTTGAGATTGTTTTGAGCTCAATTGAGCTAATTTCATTTACGAACGCTTTAAGTTTAATTTTTACCAATTTTTTTTCTCTCCGTGCAAATATTAGCCTCTTTATAGAGTTTTTCACTATTGTGGATTGCATGAGAGATGGGTGTCTAAGTGGGCGTATTATGTTTAGTCAAAAATAACCTTCAAATAAGTAAGCTTACAATCTTGAAAAAAATATTGTACATATCATTTTTTATTTAAAAACAAAAATATTTTATATAAAAAAAATTCTTTATTGGCCTTGTCGATATTTGAACACAGGTCAGTCCAGTACTTGAACCATACGTTAGCACTTTCGGCTAAGCATGCATTTCCAAAACAGTGAAAAAATTTCAATTAGCACGTTTTTATATGGCCCAAAAAAAACCCTTTGACCAAAGTTGAATGCATGCATTGATTTATAGAAAACTTCATCCGTCATGTTGACATTTGAATTTTGAAAATCCGACCTCAGATTCTCTGCAATAGTTTTCAAAGCAATTCCTGAGTATATAAACAAATGAGAAAACTACTTTTACAACTTAGTTACTAGTTATTACTTAGTGACATTGATTTTTAGCATTATTTTGAAATCAAGTTCTAAACAAAGGGAGGGATATATCCTCTTTATCCACCATGTTGCAAAAAAGTACACAAAATTTATGAATTTTTACATGGTCTTCATGAAAAGCATGCATAAAATTTTGAGCAGTAACCATTTATATGAGTCACATGAACTATTTATGATATCAATGTCAACGAAATACACTAAAGAAAACACTCAAGAAAGTCTTTTAAAAAAAACTATGTTTAAAAGATACATAAACCAATAAAAATATTATAAATGCCATGACGTGGGGAACATGAATCATTCATAATTTTTTTATGAATACTAAACATCTGCACGAGTGCGCTTGAAATGCGTTTCAAGTCACTCGTTTGTGGTGCAAGCCTTTGTTATGTTTTGCTCTCATCAATGAAATCAAGCGTACCACTACAGAGCACTGTTGCCAGATTGAGGTAAATTTCCCTAAATGAGGTAATTTTGGACTCATTTTTTTGGGCAGAGGTAAAAAAGGTAATTTTTGATAAAAAGTGGTAAATTTTGCAATATAATTATTTATAGATTTCCAAATATTTTCCAAAGCAGTCCTTTATTATTGGGAGTCCCCATTTGTCCCCACAAAAAAAAAAAATAGCAAATGCAGGATTATTTTAATTTTTGACTTGCTGCAAATTTTAACTTAAAACTAAAGAATTTGTTGAAACACATAAAGAAATAAGAAATAATTAAATGTTTTTGAAATTACATTGAACATTGTTTAAAAGAATATCGGTTATAGAAATCCATGACCAGTTCCTACAAAAAAGTTAATGAAAAAGTGGATAAAAGAAGTCTCTTACATAACGTGAATTGAAAAAGTTGTTGGCAATACAAAGAAACCGATTGTTCAATGCTACACTCTCCAAAAATTATTGTTAAAATTCAAGAATTACAATTGTTAAGAATTACCTATGTTTTTGAGTTAAACATTTTTTTTTTCAAAGATTGTGAAATTGTTAAATTTATTGTTATTTTGTTTTTATTGTTGAGTTCAACAATTCAATTGTTAGTTGAAAAAATTTAAACTTCAATTCAGATGCATACAATTCAGAAATAATTTTTCCTGCTGTTGTTTGCAATAAGAAGCGAATAATCATCAAAAATTAGGGTAAATATAATGATTATATTTGAATTAATTTTTATGAAGTATTAAATAGTGTTTATTGTTATTTCCTGATCAGTGCTTTGGAGTTTAATCATGATTTGTGATGTTTAACGAATTTATTTTGGATTCTACCGGCGCACGTTGGGAAAAAATCAGGCAAAACGTGCGCATAGCGATGATATATCAACTTTTATTTATTGGTTTTTTGCGATGATTTTATGATTTGGGATATATTAAATGATAGAAATCCATTTTTTTTAAGTTCATATGCTTTACCACTTTTTTTAATGGGCCTCCAAAGTCATGCCTAACTTCAAAAATATTTAATCAAAAATTTCACTAAACGTATCGGCTTACTAAAATGCTCATAAAAACTTCAAACTAAAGTGAAAATAAATAAAATTTTCAACAATGAATCACAAAAAAATACACTTTAAATTTGTAAACCTTAAAGTTTGGTCCTGTGACAAAATAAGGAGATATACTTCCTTGAAATACCATAAATTTTAAGAAAATATAAAAAAAGAATCAATTTTCTTTCATATGCAACTTCCACAGGTAATCGCGGGTAATGATCAAAACTATGGACATGAAAATATAAAGCTTTATAAACAAATGGTACAAAATCTGTTTGCTACTTGTTGCAATCTTGCTTGTTATTCTGTGTATAATAAAAGCCTTAAAATGCTTTTTTTTTTTTTTTAATTTTTTTAATTTGTTTTTTAATTGGTTTTAATGAGTAATATCAAATAATAAATTGATAACCAATTAAGCTATCAGAATTCTTAATTTCATAACTTAAATAGATAAGCATCAACACTTAAAACTTTAAAATGCTTGCTCTGCACAGTGGACGCAGATTTGGACGGAATAAAATGTAACTCCAGTTTGAGTGCACGGAATGATTTGATTAAGTGGAACATCTTCGTTACACGTAAATTTCATACAGATATACCATATGGTACCAAAGTTCCATTTCGCTTCCCTACATCACGATTTTCCATTTTTCTGTTAATAACATAAATTCTTAACGAAGAAAGTCACAGAAAGGTAGACCAATTCCGGAGTAGTTATTCAAGAAGAACAAATACGACAGTAAATGTGACTGACATATGTTATGATCACTTCGGATCCATTCATTACTTTCTTGCGATCACCAAATACACTAAAAAAAAAAAGAAAAAGAATTGCCTGCAGAGGTCAAAGACTTGCTGAATACATCGAAATATAAAAATGTTTATACAAAATAATTAACAACTATTTAACAAGGTTCTAATTAAAAATTAAAAACTAAATAGAACACAAGAAAAGAAAAAATTGTCTACAAGAAAATATTTTTTCAGTGTACAAAATTTTTTCTACTGCCAGCAGACCGATTCTGCTTTGAAATAAAGTTGAGTAACCTCGCATACAAATCTGCTCATATATATGCTGATTGTTTGTGAAGTTGCATTATGGAGATAAATATTAAAAAAAAATTTATTTTAAGTGTACCTATTTTCAAAAAGAGACATACATGACTATAAAAAGCAATGAGCAGACATGAATTTTTCATAATTTTATGGTATTTTGCTACGTATTGTATACGTTTTAATTCTCCTTGCATTTTAAACGGACATTTTAAATATTTTTTTTTAAACTGTAGAGTATAAGTGTAGGGTGCAACAAAAAAAAAAAACAAAAACATCCCAATCAGCCAAACAAGCTTGGAATAAGCTTTAAACAAGCTTACAAACGTAAGCCTCAAGCTTGGATAACGCTTTCATTTACTATTGTAGAACGCTTACATGTAATTGTAGGATAAGCGAAAGTGAACCCTTGGAATAATATTCCTTACTTCAAGCTTAATCCAAGTGTTGTTTTAACAATTGGATATAAGTGTTTTAATAAGCTTTATCCAAGTGTGCTATATTCAACAAATCAATTACCACTCGCGAAAAATTTTTATTCCGTGGCTCAGTTGGTAAGCCACTGGTTATTTGATTTGTTGTGATTTGGACATCCAAGGTTCAATTCCCAACCGGAACATTTTTATTTTTATTTATTTTTTATTTTCGTTTGTTAAAATTGAAGCATATATTTATATGAAAAATTGCATGCCTTTAAAAATTTTTGTGTTTGCTACCCCAGGGATCGAACGCGCGAACCACCGCATATGAGTCGGACACTCTAACAGCTTGCCGTAAGCCTTATGGCTGCTGAGCGAACAAAATGAAAATAAAATACATTTATATATATATGAGAGCATCACAACTTTGAACAGTTGTAAGACTATTACCGTTGTCAGCGTTTTCTAAGTATGATTGCAAAACACTTACTTAATGCAAGCCCTTCCAAGTATTATTGTACATCACTTGCTTTTTGTGTTTTACGCAATAGTTATACAAAGGAACTTGGAAATTTATTACCTGGGCAAGTGTTTTTCAAGCGTGCTTGGATAAGGCTTGCTTTTTGTATTGCATGTAAGCTTAATCCAAGCACTATTTCTAAATGGCTGATTGGGTATATTTATATGAAAAATTGCATGCCTTTAAAAATTTTTGTGTTTGCTACCCCAGGGATCGAACGCGCGAACCACCGCATATGAGTCGGACACTCTAACAGCTTGCCGTAAGCCTAATGGCTGCTGAGCGAACAAAATGAAAATAAAATACATTTATATATATATGAGAGCATCACAACTTTGAACAGTTGTAAGACTATTACCGTTGTCAGCGTTTTCTAAGTATGATTGCAAAACACTTACTTAATGCAAGCCTTTCCAAGTATTATTGTACATCACTTGCTTTTTGTGTTTTACACAATAGTTATACAAAGGAACTTGGAAATTTATTACCTGGGCAAGTGTTTTTCAAGCGTGCTTGGATAAGGCTTGCTTTTTGTATTGCATGTAAGCTTAATCCAAGCACTATTTCTAAATGGCTGATTGGGATACTAGCTGCTCCTTAGTATATTCTTCTTTACATGTGCAAATAACAGCATTGTAAGTCATTAAATGTAGAAACGACAGCAAATAATAAGACATGCGCGCGTTTTGCTTCATTTTTTCCCAACGTGCGGCGTCACTCTATGACGCAATGTCAACACTTTTCCTTGCAGATATTTTCTTAAGATATTTTGATAAGGATGAAGATCTTAATTTTAAATATTAAGGACGCGTCGTATTTTTATAAGAAAATTTTTCCAAAATAAAATTCAATCAATTATAAAAGCTGATTATCCAATAGGTCTGTCCACGGAACAGGTAGACGAAATCGACGAAAGACTGAAGCAAAAACCAGCAAAGTTTATTAAAAAAACCCTGAATTAAACAAAGATGCCAGCTAAAAGAATAACAGATATACAAACTTGTGAAATATAATTGACTAAAATTCATATTTTAAATGCAATTTTTTTTTTATTACAAGAATATTTAATATTTTTGACATTTAAATTTTGTCGTTTAATTTTTGACATTTAATTTTTGACGTTTCATTTTTAAGGTTTAAGCATATTTGACATTTTTACATCAACGACAAGTCTACCATCAAAATGTCAAAATGTCAACCAGAAATCACAAATGATATTAATGATTTTTAATTTTTTTTTAGAAAAAGGTAAATTTTTACTGAAAGTGGTAATTTTTTCTCAAATAGTGGTAAATTTCAGTTCGGCGCTCTGGCAAAACTGCTACAGAGAGCACTCGTCCCTTGAGCAGAACAAGAACAAACACAAACCGAATCAATGTTATGCACGATTCGACAAAGAAATATGCAATGACTGGAAAGTTATGTAAGCAACAGCAGAATGCTTGGTGTTATGCTCTGCTTGACTAACAGAATTCTGTTAAGCTCTGAACTCTGCACTGTTGGATCTATGATTATGATAATGTATGTTATTATGATAAAACTAGTTCTTTCCCGTCAAAAATGACGGGCCCAGTTTTTCGGAAGAAAAAAACATGAAACATTGACTTTCTTTAAGCTGAACTAGAAATCATCGATGTTTTCATATTCGAATTTAAATTGTGCAAATACCAATTTTTAGTTCTAAATATTTATAAAATACCTTAAAGTAAAAACGGAAACCATAGTAGGTGCAACGAAAAATGTTTGAAAAATTTTTATAAAACTGAAAATTTCAAAATGAAAAATATATAAAAAGTTTTTGAAGTTTCAATAATTTAAAAAAATACCTAAAAATATGCTATGAAATTTTTCAAAAAAATCAAGCGTTCCGCACTCACATTTTACGGAATTATGTTATAGTAATACTTAAAAATTAAACTGATGGAAGATTTGTCGAAGATTTCAATTTGTATTTTAAACAATCAATCTATAATGATGATCATTACTTTTGGTTATAAAAGTAAATTTAAAAGGTGTACTCACGTATATTTGCGAGTTGAATCGATTTATATTATTTATATTGTATGAATCACCTCATTATGTTCAGGTGTGCAAATAAAGCAATTAAACGTTAATTGAGCTCGCTGTAATAAGTTCTTCATACCGTTTCCAAGAGCACTCATGTAATGAGAAAACGGTTGATGATTAATTAAAAGCTAAAATTAACATGCAGTACCTCTTTATGAATTCCAGCTCACATAACATTATCGCTATAGCTTGCTTGTTGTCGATACTGAAAATAATTGTTCCAAAGTAGTTTGTTACGAATGTTATTAAATCAATTTCATCGAAATTTTCTTAATTCTTAATGAGTGTAAAATAATGGTTTATTAATTTTAATTTAATACTTAAAACCTATAACAAAGCAAATGTTTGTATTTTTCCCCTCATAAATCTCATATGTTATACAACTATAACTATGATTTTACCTGTACTGCATGCGCCGAATCTTACGTATTTTCTTACATCGTTCACTATTATACTTTTCAGAAATTTTTAAGTTGTGCTGTAATATGCTCGCGTTGTGCTGAAATGTTGCGAAGAAACATTTTATCAAAATGACAACACTGCTAACTATTCACTAAAAATGTGAAAAAAAAAATTCTCAAGACTACTTTTTGCTTAAAAATCTACCGAAAATAAAAAGGATTGTGCTGTAATATGCTCACGTTGTGCTGTAATATGGTCGAAACATTTTATCAAAATGACAGCACAGCTTACTTTTCACTAAAAATTTGAAAAAAAAAATGTTCAAGACTACTTTTTGCTTAAAAATCCACTGAAATCAAAAGGATTTTTTTTAATTATTATAAAACATATTTAAATTTTTCCTTTTATACTTTTATGGCCATGACTTGAATGAAAAAGCATCACTCTGCAATAGTTCTCAAAAAAAATAAATTCTCAAAACTATGTTTCTTAAAAATCCACTGAAAGCCAGAGGATTTTTTTAAATTTTTATAAAACATATTTAAATTTTTTCTTTTATGTTTTTTTATGACCATCACTTTAATGAAAGCCTCACTGTGCATAGTTTTAAAAAGATAACTCATTTTTAAGTATAAGAGATTATATCGACCAGACAGCAATAAATTCGCAATGAATTCCGCAATATTCGGTCGGCAATAAATTTATAACTATCCGAAAGGTAGTTTGTTATCAGCTCGTCACAATGATAGAGCTATTGAAGGGAACACTTATTTTAATACTATGCGCGGTTCTTGTGTTCGTCATCTATTTTAGTATGCAGCCAACTGCATTTTCGCCAGCGAAATTCACAAATTTTCAAATTAGAAACATAACAAATGCAACTAAAGTGATTCTCTTCTGGAATGGATTCTTTTCGTATGCAAACTGGGACCTTCAGTCAAGTCCACGTAAATTACAATGCGGCAACGACGAATGTATTTTTACAAATAATCACAATTTCCTGCCTAGAGTTAAAGACTACGACGCTTTACTTTTCCATGTGGCAGAGACGTTTGAGCCACCTACACAACGCGAACCCAAGCAGCACTATGTTTTTGCCCTGCTGGAGGCACCACCAAATACGCGCCATTCACTGACCCATGACGAGAATTTCTACAACTTAACGATGACCTATAGACTGGACTCGGATGTACTTTGGCCATATTCGTATGTTTTTGACGCTGGTACAGGCCAGCGTGTAGCACCAGCACGATATCCACAATGGAAAAATTCTTCGTTCTTTCAAGAGTTTGTGCCATCGAGAGGTCTACGTCAGCAGCTGGAGAGAAAAAGAAAATCGATAGCATGGTTCGTATCTAATTGCAGGACCTTCTCGAAACGAGAAAAACTGGTCAAAGAGTTACAGAAATATATTCAGGTTGATATATATGGCAGTTGCGGCTCAAATAGGTAGGTTGCAACTTTGAACAGTGAAGAGTGAAATGGTTTTTCACTTCGTTCAATTTGTTCATTTCCTTACTATTTTAATTTCTGCAGGAGATATCTTGATACCTTTTACTTGTTAGCTCTTCTCCATTTACTTTTATTCTTGATGACTTTTGAGAACTTTAAAAAATTCTTAAGTCATAGCTAGCATAAAACCTGAGTAAAATGAATATGAATTCGAATAACAAATACTATATGAGTCGTACAACTTCACCATCGACTGTAAACTTTTTGCGCTTATCTTAATTTGTTCTAAGCCTTATCTTTACTTTAAAATTAAATTTTCTTTCTTTTTTTTCTTTTCTGAATTTTTTAAAGTTTCAAGTAATATTGAACAACTTCATAATCAGTAAGTTTCAAGTTATAACAAGTAAGGAAATAAATAAATGAAAATATGTAAAATTATAATAACTAAAGTTCGAAAATGGCCGAAATTCAACCTTTTCACATACATTCTCTGTTGACTCGAATCAAAATTTATGTGGAAAACAAATTTTCTTAATAAAAAATTTGGCAAAAAAAAATCTTTTCAAAATAGTCGGTGCACTCCTTCTCCGCACTCTGATTCATTTAAAATAAACAATTATCAAAATCGGTTGAGAAACACGGAAGAAAATGGTTTTAACTGTTTTTCCTACGCCTATTTATATAAACTAGAGTTCGATAGTTCCGAAATTCGACCTTTTCACATACATTATCTGTTAATTCGATACAAAATTAATTTGATAAAAAAAATTTCTTCATAAAAATTTGGCAAAAAAAATTCCTTAGAAATAGTCGGTACACAAAAAAATGTTCAAAATCGATTGAGAAACACGTGAGAAAATGGTTCTTAACTGTTTTTTCTACGCCTATTTATATATAGATAATAGAGAGGATAAAATTTATTAACTATAGACTTAGATACATTTTTTTAAAGTCTACCTAAGGTTCCTTTTAAAGAATTCTTAAAGTTACCTTACCAAGTATTTTCAAAGATATCACGGACCCCAGTGGAACATATCTTAATCCATTTCTTTCCAAGTGGGTCTTGTTCCTTCATGACAAAAAAGCACACCAACTATAAGCAAGACACGAGCAGCAATAGATTTTTATATGGAATAAAGTATTAAATAAATAAAGGAATAAAGTATCTTGCTAAAAGTTCATTATCTTATATATTAATACGTGAACATTAAAGTTTGTCGTACGCTTTTTTGGTATTAATTAAAACTCAAAATAATTGAAACTTATATCATTTGAAAGGTTTTGTTGTCCAGATGTGCAGAATGTATATATAAATGATATATCTGATAGAGGGGGTTCCCAACCTTCTAAGAGAGAAATTAAATTTTTGAGAAAAAATCTGCTCTTTGATTGATATGAAATTTTGTTGGAGGAGAGTTCTTAAGTCGCTCGAATTTGAATTTTTTAAAAGTAACAATTTCTTAAAAAATTGTAGTTTTATGCATTCATCAATTGTTAAATTTGTTAAAAAATGTGTTTTGAACTCCAAAAATTTGACTTTCCATGTGAATATCTTGGTCGGATTTTAACGGTTTTTAAATTTTTTTCATTTTTTCTAAAAGTTTGATAAATTTTCTTTTAAATGTGCTAAAAATTACAGCAAAATTCTAACCAAAAGTATTTTTAATGAATTTTCTTAATATTGTCGTTAGTTATTTAGCGTGTGTTTCAACCAAATGCCAAGAGAGAGAAAAAAACTGTCTCAAATTGAATGGTCTAAATTGGGAAGCCAATATCTCCGCCATCTGTGAATAGATTTTATTTATTTTTTTTTTGTATTTAAGTCTTATCAGTTAACTTAAAAAAACTTTTGAAAATAATACCGTTTTTTGTTTGTTTATATTTAAATTATTCATTTTAAAAAAAGACCATAAAATTTGATTTATTCTAAAAATATGGGGTAAAAATGATTTTTGTTGTAAAAAAATCGAAAACTCAAAATTGCATTTTTGATTTTCTTTCAAAGTCTATACCGAATTTACGGTGAATTTATTTTGTCTTGACACTAAATTAATAAACTGTCCGTGCCATCAAAAACTCAAGGCTACCCCCTATGATTTCCTTTATAAAATTAAATTTTTTTAAAATGTTGTTTTTCTGTTTTTGAAAGAAATAATTAAATAAATAAATAATTTTTCTAAAGAAAATATTTTAATATCTCCAATCAATGAAAAGTTACAGCCCCGAACTTATTTTGATCATCTCGCATATATTTATAAATAGGCAATCAATAAATTGGTCGAATTTCGACCCCAGGCGATACTAGTCTGAATAAATCCAGATCCTAACAGCATGCAATCTGTTATACTGCAATATCTTCACCTCTCACCTCACCTTCTTCCACTACTTCTTAAAGAGTGTAAAACCATGTCTACAAAGACAATTTAGTTTGAGTTACCAGTACAAAGTTGAGTTTTGTCCATGAACTCAATATAAACTCTTGAGTTCTCAGTACAATTATGCAGAATGAAACTCAACTAAACTCAGCCTGCGTTCTGAGTTTATCAAAACTCAATTTGAGAAGTGCCTAAAAATATGCTAATGTTCAGATAAAAAGATGTGTTCAGATCAGTTCAAATGCAACTTTTTAGATTTTAGGTTCGCGTTCTGAATATTGAAAGATTTTTTGCTGAGAAATGTCAAAAGCAACTGTTTCTCCATTGAGCACTTGTCAGGCACGTAGCCAAGGAGTTTTGGGGTTCAAACCGCCCCCAAAAAAATTTTGTTTCTCATAAATATTTTGTCGCAGCTTTTTTGTTAAAATAGGAACACTTTCAATTTGAAGTGGGAACAGTGTCAAAAATGATTTATGAATTTGATAAATTCAATAATTTTTTATTTATTTGTCACAATTTCATCAATATTTTGACATTCAAACAGTAAAAAAAATGTCTGCTCTGAGACAATTGTCACTTATTATTTTTATTTTCAATATTTTGTGCCATGTTTTCATATTTTTAAAAATAGTTAGAAGTATTTTTGACAATATTTCTGTTTAGATGAAAGTAAAATTTTTAAAATTGCTTTATCAAGGGTTTATTAAAGGTTTTTCATTTAAGAAGCCTTTATAAGAGTTTTGTAGTTATTGGACGTTTATAAAAACTGTTTTTGATATTTTTCTTGTAAAGGCTTTATAAGCCGATAATTTCTAAAAATGCTAACTAAAGTTTTAATAAGTAAAATTAATAAGGCTTCTAAATTAGAAGTTCTAATTCAGTTATGGTCATGAAACAATTGTAAGAAGTCACGAAAGTTGTCAATTTTGCATCATTATTTTTCAATTTTATTTTTAAAAAACTGTCAAGTATGAATATCATCGGTAAATTAGTTTTGATGCAGAAAAATAAGTTTCAAGTTGAAAGTTTAATTCTTTTTCAATTTAATTTAAAAAAAGACAGTATTCGAGAGGCACGCATAATAATAGATTTTATTATTTGAACCCAATTCTTGCACTCAGAAAAAACAGCTATCTTTCTGCGATAAAACTTTCTCCATTTTCGTTAATAGCAATTTTTTCTTATTAAATAAAATTTTCTTCAATTAGAATAAATTTTTACATACATGAAGAAATATTTCTTCACTTGTGGGAAATGGAAATATTGCATGTCTCTAATAATGATAAGTATTTTTCTGGACCAAAAACAAATTCTTATTTATAGCAAGCAGTCGCGGTGGGTTAAAATATTCCATGAAAATGTTCTTTGGAAAATTCCACTTTGAATCACTTTAAACTGCATTTTAAATCATAAAATATCAAAATATCAATTACTTACTATAAAAAGTTAATCTTCTGAAGAAATACAGATCCTTAAAGTATGCCATGAAAATTTCCTCAGATGATGCATAAAGAAAATTAATTCAGGGGCCTTACTCTGTAACGTGAATCGAAAAGTTATGCGATTCGAAAATTAAATGCGATTCGAAAGTTAAATCGCACTGTGTTACTCTTTTGCATTCGTGACATTGATTTAACTTATCGTTTCATCAAATATTCAGTTAAAGTTCATATTACTGACTTGTAAACGCCAAAAATGCGAAAATAAGTTTAAAGAAACAGAAGATACGTCAAAATATTGAATTCGAAAATCGATTTGCAGAGTATCATAATTCCGAATTCGAACAATTTAACTTTCGAATCGCGTTACAGAGTAAGGCCCCAGATGATGAACAACATGGAGTGAAGTGAACTAATGAAACACTTAAGTTATCTATCTGTAGTTATCTATAATATTAAAAGAAGTCTTTTGTTGAGCTTACGAGATAATAGAAGATTTTCGAAGGTTTTTCAAATCTTTAGGAAAAATTGCCTTGCTTTTGCATAATACCGTTAGTACAATATCTTCATTTATTTTCAGTTGCCCAGAGAATGGAAAAAAGGATTGCAAGAATATGCTGGACAATGATTACAAATTTTATTTAAGTTTTGAAAATTCACTGTGCATCGACTACGTAACGGAAAAGCTATTTAATGCACTGAAACGCACAGTGGTGCCAATTGTGTTCGGTGGTGCGAATTATGATAGTTTTGCACCACCAAAATCTTATATAAATGTAGAAGATTTTAACAGCGTAGAGGAATTGGGAAAGTTTCTGATTGAACTGGAGAAAAATATGAATGAATATGCAAAATACTACTGGTGGAAAGATTTCTATGTGGTCAAACAATATGACAAATATGGTTTTCCTGAGACGTACTGTGAACTGTGTGCCAAATTGCACAGCAAATCTCTGGTGCATAGAAAACAATTCTATAGAAACATAGAAGAATATTGGTTGCATGCCTGTCAAATAGAACCGAATATAAAATTTTCATAGAAATTTAAAATATTTTATTGAGTATTATTGTTAAAACAGGATAAACCATATGTGAATAGCCCTTAAACTGATACCATTACATTTCTTTGTTAGCTAGTTTTTTGTTATAATTTATTTTTATTATTAATTTAAATATGATAAGTGAATTTGAACCAATATTATAACTAAATATAATTTTTAAATTTAAGGTATTGCCATAAATTTGATACCCATCAATAATAAAGTACTTGTTCTTATTGGCTAAATTATATTTTACAATTTTTTTTGTTTTACTGCAAACAGATTCAAGCAATAATGTCATCAATTCATAAGTGCTATGAATGAAAGTAAAGGAAAGAAAGGTAAGACAATCACACAACTTTTGCCAGAATTGCCATAAAATTCAGATCTGCTCCCCTCTGCGTAGGAGTTTATGAGTAGTTCGTCATGCGGGCAACAGGAACTAGCACGTAGTGTACTAATTCGAGTGCCTAGCAATTCTAGTTCGGTTGCTTAATGTGATCGTCAAGGGAGTTCAGCAGTGTCCAAGCTTAGAGCGTTGTTTTTCTCGCGCTCCAGTAGCACTTGGACACTTTACCGAGCTCATCCGCCGCCAGGAATATTGCAATCCATTGAATTTTGTATGCGTCCTATATGTCGATTGGGACGCATTCCAGCACTTCCACCGCTGCCACTTCCACCTCCACGTCCAGAGCCGCCACCACCTCCTCCTCCACCACCACCACCGCCACCACCCCAACCACCGCCGCGCCGAGCATCACTTCGACCACTTTCGTTGTTTTTGGGTTGGAAGGGCGCTATCAGTGTTGTAAAGCTATATAAAAATATTTTGTAACTAACAACAAGTGACATGAACTGTAGCTTATCTTACAATTGCACAACAACGAACCACAATGCTGTAAAGATTTCGAGCACACGCGCCACATCCCAAGGACGTTTCTCCAACACGCGCCCATCTGTTGCGAAAACACAGTTGAAATGGTTACCATAAGAAAAACAGTGCACAATACTTACTTCTGTCTATGTACACCATAACAAGATGGCGTTACAATTCTTTAAACTGTTCAACAATTAATAATTTTAAATGTCCAAATTTATTAATTAAATTTGTAGGCGAAAACCTAGAATGATTTGTTATTTTTTTTTTAGACTTGAAACTGTCAAAATTTAGTTCACTGACGTGGCTGTCACAATAAGTGCTACCAGATCGTGGCCTTTCTTTCGACGGTCTGTGGTAATTTTTCACATAACGTGGTTCAATAGAACCTGTTTTCACTTATCATACTAGACTGATTCAATTTGACTTTTTTTAATAAAAGGGTTAACTGATATCCGAAGTTTAAATTCCTTAAGGTACTATTACAGTGTGTAAAAAATGAAAAAATTTTTTTTGTTTTTTTCTAGAATCTGGTTCCTTAAGGTCTTAAGAATGCGTGTACAAAATTTTAGAAAAAAATATCAAATGAAAAAAAAGATATAACATATATTATATTCGTATGTCGCGTATTATTCATATATTATCGTTCATAGAAGAAAATTTAATCGCGTTTTTCTCGAAACAAGTTTTTTCGAATTGGTTTCTAAGATATCTCGAGTTCTGCTTGATCGATTTCGATGAAACTTGATTTATTGTGATCTTCATAGACTCTGTTAAGCACTCTACCTATAAAAAGCAGAGAAACTTTTATATTTTGTTTTTTACGGCTAAGAATATCTGCCAAAAAGAGGGGTTTTTTGTAAATTTGTTTTTCAACGCATGCCATTTTTTTTGTTTGCCTTATTTTTTTATTTGCGTAGGTAGAGTGCTCAACTACAACCCTTTACTGAAGAATGCATTTTGATTTTTTACTTTCCGACGCCTTGGAAATGCTGGAGACGAGAAACCAACTTACAACCTTTTTTTAAACACGCCAACTTCAACGACCTCTAGAAAATAAACAACAAATACAAAAACAAAAAAAAACATTTTTTTTAATATCTTCAACTTTAACTGTCCATAATGTAAATAAATTTGAATTGAATAATTTTATAATACTACGTAAAAAAAATTAATAAAAAAGGTGTTGTTTTTAATAGCTTCACACTGTAATAGTACCTTAACCTCAGATTTCGTAAACAGAGTTTAAATTTTAAACTCAGTTAAAATTATTGGCATAATTGAAGAATAATGGAAATGCAAAATTTGTGTTTTTTTACATGTAATTATATGGATTTGCGGCTCCTAAGTTCGATTCTGAAAAAATTAAGAGTCGCTCTCAAGTGGTTTAGAAGTTATAGGGATCAAAAGTTGAAAATTACTACACATTTGCCTGTTTTTCGATTTTTTTTAATAAAATTTAAGCAATATGGGTAGCAAGAGGTCATACCATGACCTATTCAGTTAGGTATTAATTATAAAAAATCCATTTATTGCTAACTATCCAAAAATGAAAAATTGTTATAAAAAATCGCGCGATTTTTTATAACAATTTTTCGCCTGCGGCGCTTTTTTTCGTCTCAATATACTATATGTAAGTGTACAACAAACTTGAAAAGTACTTGCATTAATTGTTAAAATATAAAACTTTATATATTGTGCACACTTGACTGTTCACCCTTTTACGAAATAACAATAAATAACATACTTCTATGAAAACATTTATATTTCTAGTCTCAAAGACAAAAACTTCAAAAGGACAACCAAAATTAGCACACCTCAAATTCTTTGAGTACAAAAACAGTTATATCATCCAAAATAATGCATCAATTTTTATGATTGAATGCTCATTAAAAAGGTTTTAGCATAACCTTTCTTTTGATATCCATTACGTTTACTTATGTTCGAAAACAACAACAAAAAAACACAGGTTCTTAAGCCCATTTTCATAAACGTTGACCCCTATAACTTCTAAACCACTTGAGAGCGACGCTTAATTTTTTTCACCATTCAATTTGTTAGCTCAAAACACGCATTTAAAAAAAAAAAAAAAAGAAAAAAGACCATTTCCACTATTCTTCACTTGTTCCAAATTATTTTCGTAACTTATCTCATTTTTATCGGCAATTTACTTAAACTCTGTTTAAAAATTTAAACTGAGATTAAAAAACATATTTGAGCGTCACTGCAGTAAAAATTCTACAATTTTGACGTAGAACATCAAAATATTTCAAAAATGTTTGATAAAATATTGCAAATTGTCAGTTTCATTGGAATATTTTTTTTTTTCAAAACTTAAAATATGTTTGTTTTTTGTTTTGATTTTTTTCAAGTATGATTTTTTATTTTTTATTTTTTGTTTACGATTGAGAATATTTCCAATGTTCTCAGAGAATTTTTGACAAAATCTAAGTTTAAATTTTTTAAACCTAGAATTTCTGTGTTTAAATTTAAACTTGCCTCACCAAGTTAAACTTAGATTTTTGAGATGAGGTATCGGCGTTAAAATTTAAACTGAGGTTAAGGAGTTTTAAACTTTGTTTAAACTAAACTTTGTTGGTGTGGTGGTGACTTATAACTGAGACAAAGGTTTGAAAGATTTTAAAAGAGTTACATTTTTAATTATCTATTAAATTTGACATATAGACGCCTCAAAAAAACAAGGTCGTATGTGTAAATGGGATGTTCTGAGTTAATTTGACATCATCAACAGCAACATTCATACGAATGGAGCAGATAATAGTTTTTGTGTTCAATTAAATAATAATGTCGTATGTGTTCATTGTCCCACATATACGAAACATTTTAACAACATTCTAAGTTAAGTCCACCTTCAAGACCAAGCAAGACGAAACACCAGCACCCGACTTGGAAGCAGAACATTACGAGTAAGTTTTTAAATAAGAACAATTTTACGATATAAAGAAATGTATACTTTTTCAGACAAAGAGGAAGGATATAAATGAGCGATCTTCACATGGCAACGTGTCGGACTACCTCAACTTTGCTAGGTCAGAAACCGCTAGTATGAAGGCTAATTTGAGCGGTGTCCTCCATATATGCAAAGGTTATGCATTGGATCTAAAGTCCATTACATAAAAAAACAATTCAAAACAGTGTTCTTCGAGGATTTTACAGCTTTCGTTAACCTGGGATCTAGCGTAAACTCCTTCAACGAAATCAGCATTGAGATCAGACGAACGATAACTTTTGCCAATAGATGTTAATGTGCGCTCAGTAGGCAATTTAGAAGCAGAGTCAGTACTTAATAAAGAATACTAACGTTCTATAAGTCAAAAACCATGCCCATTCTACTATATGGAGCACAAACTAGTACGTGGAGTAGCTATTTTTTTTTTGTTTTTTGGCTTTGAACCAAGGTTTAAGGTGCCAAACCTAGTCTACCTTGGATCGAAAATTAGGAGATAGATAAGCTGTAGAGAAAGGGGAATCAAATGTAGAATGTTGAATGTGTGGCGGAACGCTATATCAACATGCAAATTGTTATCTGACACAAGTCAGATGCCTTTAGATCAGACAATTCTAGTTATTAAACAATCTCATGCCACAAACATCTCTACCACCAACTATAACTTCCAAAGTCGTATATTTATTCATTCTTAATAGCCTCGTCTGCGTTGACCACCTGAATCTCGTTTGCAAGGAACAAACGTTGCATAACCTGACGACCCTTGGAATTTCCAACTGGCCGCAGCAATAGGTTGACAGAATTGGCTGAATTATTATTTCAGATAAGATAAGAAGAAGATTTTTTCAGAATGCCATATGAAATTCCGGTGCAATAAAAATTAAAAATACTATATGTTTTTTTTTTAATCAATTTCAAATTGTGTATATCGTCACATGAAATCAAAAAAGCCCTTACTTACTAAAAATTCAAAATCGACTATTTAATTAATAAAACGTATCATAATACCTACATGGTCATGTTAAATTTTACACTCCTACTATTAAAAAACAATGATCTTATTCACAAAATTAACCGGAAAAATGTTGAAGAAATTTGGTTTTTTGCTTCAATATAGAAAGTTTATTTAGTAAAAAATATTTAACTATTACATGACATTGACAGAGGGCTGTTCTCTTCAAAAGAGTTTGAAGTTGCAACCACAAATTTATGAGCTCAGCCGAGGCTTTAATAAAAACTTCGCGGTGTAGGACAAAACATAAAATCATTGAAGATAAGGGAAGGGATATTTACAAAAAAAGTCACAGTTTTTATGTGTCTATTCATCGCTCTTGATGTTCATAATCTTGAAATGATGCTTTATTGTCTGCTTTTTTGCCATGAAATGGGTGGAATCTTAAGGATAACTTTTCTAGCCACTAATATTGGTCTTGAAAAACTAAACTTTTTACTAATTCAGAAGAATAAAGTTGTAAGCAATATGAAATATATTTTCTACATGTTATTTTCCGCAAGATTTACAATTTTTTTATGTATTACATGCTCATATGAGAGCATAAAATTTAAAAATTGCTTTATAAAGGTTTTATAAGGGTTTTTGTAATTTTTTATATAAGGCTTTATATGAGGTTCATAACTTTTTATGAATGTAACCGAATAATTCTTAAGCCTTATATTATGCCTTACTTTTATGCAGAATTAACGAATTTTCACGTGTTTTTTGTATAAAAAGTCATCATACAATGATCTCAATTGGTCCTGTTTAATTTTTTTTACTGAAATGACTTTAAACAAAATATGCTTCAATTTATATATAATAGAATTACTTTTCAATTCAAACTTTTTTTATGCCAAATTAAAATTTTCCTACAACTTAATTACATTTTGTGATCACACCACTATGTCGAAAAAGCTAAAAATTTTCAAAATAAATTCATTGCGAATCTTAAAGACTAAAAAGTGCAGAACACTATTAGTTTACATATTATTTGCTTCACAGTTTTAATTATTAAACAAAATAGAGAGGATTTCATTTAATACAATTTTGTTGTATGTGCCATTTACACACATATTATGTGCTAAACCAAATATTCTGTATGACATACGACAAATAATTATGCAAAAATTTTGATTAAAAGTGAAATTCACTAAATCAAAACAGAAATATAAATATTTATATAACGTTCCTGGTTGAAAATGTTCTTTTTAACTTTGATCCATATTCTTTCAGTATTATACTTTAATTCTTATATTCTTACTTTAATTCTTAATTCTTATATCTTATAAGATTCCTAATGAATTTCTCTGAAAATTCTCGCTGAGAACTTAAGTGCGACTTAAAGTGTGATCACTGAATGCATTTAAGTTCGTCACAAACTTTTAACTCAGGCTTTTAAGTTGTCAATCTATAGTAGATATAATTAAAAAAAAAAAATTTTATTTGAAAAGTAATTTAATTAAATAAATATTTAAGTAAATTTTATTTGAATTCAGTTCGGTGAAAAGCATAAGTAAAGAATAAACGAGATCATAATATGATTATTATAAAATATACAATTTCAAATCTCAATAAAAATAAGCCATAAGATAAGGTCTAAGATTCATAGACTTTTTTATCTTAAACAATTTAAAATTGGATAAAAAAATTTAAAAAAATGAAGTCTATTAATTTTCTAATACAACTCAGTAAAATTCCTTGTCTGCATCGTCCTCTAAGAATTTGATCATTCTTCTCAAATCCTTTCTTTTTTGTTCCTCTATATTCCTTCTTGGGGCAAATGAAAGTTCCTCTTCCCATAACTTGGAAAGATTTGTGAAACGTCCTTTTGTTTTTTTTATTTCAATATAATCATAAGAAATTTGTTTACATGACTCATAAAAAAGTGTCAGCTCCGAGGGATGAAAATTCCTCCCAGAATTTCTAAAATATGCCAGAATCTCATATTCTATTCTGAAAACAACACAATTCTTTTTACTGCAAAGTTTTTCTTATAACATTTACTTACTCGTTAAGTTTTGCATCCAAATAGGGAGCTGGCGATTTGACTCTCTTTTACTCGTTTGATGTTGTTGACATCTTCCTTACTACTGCAACTTGAAGGTTCACTGCCTTCAAACACATACGATAATATTTTATACAGAATGTTGTAAAAATTTGTCGGAAGTGTTGGACAACGAACACATACGACAAATTTTTACTGAATACTTAAAAATCTGAAATTGTATGAAAAAATTGTCGTATGTGCTAGTTGCTCGCACATACGACAATATTTTATTCAAACGATAACTAAGTGACACATACTAAAAGAGCTATAAAAAAAAGGATTACACCATTCGAAAGATATCATTTAAAAATATAGGATTGCATCATTAACTCAAAACACCCCAATTTACACATACGACCTTATTTTACTCAGGCGACGTATAGTCTTAAGGATTGTAAAGGAAAACTTTAAATAACCCTGCAAATCAGCACAACGGCAGTGTCCTCTACACATAATTTTTCATGCCGTTTCTTTCAGAAAATTTGTTATTGTGGTTATATTATAGCGAAAGGTCGCTTTATGTCGCTTACAATTCCGATAGAAACATAAATCAGACTTGGTTTTTACAACAACTTTGTTTATATTATTTCGACATAAAGCATATGGAGGATTCAAAGAATCATCAACATATATCACTATTAGTGAGTTTCCATGACGAGTTAACTCGGCGTTAGGGTTTTCGTCGAGTTGACAAAAGGTCGTTGCTAACTCGAAAGTGTTTCCATGCGCAACATCGAGTTGAGTTAGACTTGCGCAACATCGACTTGATTTGTTAAGATTTAACAGATGGAACTCAGCCAAATCCGAAAAGAGTTGTGAAGTTTCGTGGAATTATCGAAACTCAACTCGCGCTTCTTTGGCGAGTTAACTGGCTATGGAAACTCAGTATATGTTGATATATGGATTTAATTCACTTCTGGAGTATTTTTATAAAATAGTATAATAATCATAAATGTGGCACCTCTTGTCAAAGGATTCAGTTTTTCAAATCTGGCAATACTTAACAGAGCCATGTTGTATGCAGAGATGCATGACAAAATACTTTTATACTATTTGTCATACGTTTTCATTTTTAAAGTATAAATTTTAAAACGGTATTACTATTACTACTAGTACTAATTTTTTGTGTACAATTTTTAGGTGTACATCTTATGGTTTTATCGGCAAAATTTATTTGCGGGGAGGTGAGTGTTGCTTTTGTGGAGGGCAAGTTTGGGATGAACATAAAGTTATTTTAAAACTTTTTGCTTTCCATTTTCAAATCGACGGGATTTATATAGATTTTGGGGGATTAGATGGGAAATGAATGCACAAATTTATTTTGAAAGTTTTTGTTTCGGTTTCATCAGTCATTTTTATAAGAATACGGGTGTATTGTACTGCGCAAACTGCTTTTGCAGAACAAGCAGAAAGTTCAGAAATTTCGGAGTCATTTTTGTATCAAGCGTCACTCATCACATGCATCAAAAAAATGTTTGCTGCGCATATTGCAAATCGTGATACATTTCCGAACAGACCCTACATTTTTATTCTTCGGTGGAAGTGTGTAACAAGGCAATTATTCATCAGGGTGGCCCAATCTAGAGGTTTCGTTCCCGTTCAATGTTACATTCAGGTAGATTTTTCGAATATGAACTTTGGAGTTCATTTGAAGGAAGTCTTGAAAACTTAATAAATATAAATTCAATTTGTTTTAATATTTTGTGTATTTGTTTTGTTTTAGTTATATCAAAATACATCTGAAGCTCTCAATTGATTGCAGTAGAAAGCATAGTTTAAGGTGATTTTCCGTGAGAGTAACGTTTTTAAATGCAAGATCTAAAATAAATATATAATAGCAAAAATTGTTTTTGACGGTTGATTAACGATAGTTATGCTTCTGAAGCTCCATAAAGGTAAGTGAAATATTAATACAATTTTAATACATAATTTATTATAAATTAAAAAAAACAAACGCTAATAAACTCTGCAAAACTCAATTTCTTGTTAACAAGGCTTGGTTATATTTGTTAAATTATTAAGTATGTAGTTTTTAATAAAATTATGAAATTAACATGAGGGTAGAGTAGTGAGTGGTGTAGGAGCAGCTTAGTAAAAAAAAAATAAATTTAACAATAGCCACGATCGGGCACACGTCTTCTAGGTGCACATTTTATGATGTCATCCACACGCAGTATCATTTCAGCAGCTTCGGAAGCAGAAAGCAATACTTGACGCTTCACAGCAAATGACTCTGTAATGCCGAGTTCTTTCATATCACCAATTTTGCCCTTTTCCATGTCCAAACCAGTCAACGATTTGCCCTGAGCATGTGCAGCACGTAATTCGGAAACAAGCTGCGCTGAATCATAGCCAGCATTATCGGCAATAGCGGTGGGCAAAGACAACAAAGCTCCTTAAGAGAAAATTAAGATTAAAAATTTATATAACCAGAAAAACATTATAAATTATATGCGCTTACTTGCAAATCCTTCCATGGCAATAGCTTCTTTGCCAGGAGTCTCAGCAGCCTTTTTCAACACAGCATTAGCCATTAGCGATTCTGAGCAACCACCACCATAAACTATGCGTGATTCCTTAACAGTCGCAGCCAAAACGCATAGAGCGTCATGCAAAGAACGATCGGCTTCGTCGATAATCTGTTGTGTGGCACCACGTATAACAATCGTACAAGCTTCACCCAATTTGACGCCACTGAAACGCAGCAGCGTATCTTCGCCAATCATTACTTGTTCAATGACTTCACATTCGCCCAGTTTGACCAGTGAAGGATTATCAAAAGTGGAAACAATTTCGCCACCAGTGACCAAAGCCAAACGCTCGATGCCCTCAAAGTCAGCGTGTTCAATGGCCATAACACCAGCATCAGCAAACAATTGCTCGGGATAGTTATAGATAAGCTGACGATTGATGAAAACGTTGCAGTTATGACTGAGTATCTTTTGCACTTTATCCTTCATTTTCTCCTTCTCGGCCAGTTCCAAATCAGCAATTTTGGCGAGCGAATCCACTTTGATGGTGCTGCCAAATACCTTGATCTTATCTGTGTCCATAGGCGTGTTGGCGATGAGTATCTTCGCCTTCTCAATCTTTTGGTAAGGGAGATAGAAAGTTTCAATGAGATTTTATTTAATGAATTATATAAAAGGGTGGATGGGTGGTGGTGTAACAAATAATCTCAAAGAAGGGTTACCATATTTTGAAATGAACAGCTGCGGATAAAAGTAAGACGTAATTTAAAAGATATTGTAAGGTGTTGAAAAAAAAAGACCTGCTTTAAATACTTTAAGATGAATGATTCATGTCACTTAGTAAATTCTGAAGTTCACTTTGTAACAGTGAATATATTTACATTAAGAGATCGTTATGATTATGCTGAAAAATGAAAATATATGGGATGAAATATAATTTGTATCCTATACAATTTTTATAAAAAAAATTCAATAAGCAATAAGGTGGAAGAGAGTGGATTACGCTTCCATACTAATCAGGACATCGTATAGGGCACTCTTAAAGCATTTACGAGGCCCCGCCATAAATATACCAATTAAGGGAAGAATTTGGTTAGCAGCTCTAATGCAACGGAAGAGGTTCGATCTGACCCCGAAGCCGTCTCGAAGGTATATGAAAGGTGAGCACAACCAACAGATTTGGGCAATCATATGGGCCGGGATGGAGGATATCTCTAAGAAAAATAATTGATGACCCTCTTCTTCTGAAATTTAGAGAACTTAATCCAATGAGGGCACACCTGGTTCTATATGGAGGGGCTTGGGTATGTCCCAGTTTAATTGGCAAAACATAAATCTTGTGAATTTTCTCTGAATATTTTCGATTCTTTCAGAATGCAGGCGAGTAGAAGGGTTCCAAAAAAATGGAGCAGTAATCAAGGTGAGGCCTGAGGAGCGATGTATATACACTTTAGGGTGTACGGCTCTTTAAACTCTTTGATATTGCGCATGAGAAAACCGAGTAAATAATGGCATGTAAAACTGATTGAGAGCTTTAGCCATTCGAAGTCGGCATAAAACATGTAGCTCCAGTTCTTGGTTAATTGAGTACAAACATTTAATAACGCACACAACACAATTGATCATAAAAACCTCAGGTCAAAGTCCTTTCAAGGACTGAAATTTACATTTACATTTACATTTATTTAGACAATATTAGTACAATAAGATGCAATGAGATCTTTTAATAGTACAATAACAATGGAGAATTATAATCAACAAATTACATATTCAATATGTTTTTAAGTAATTCAATTCAATATGTTATTCAATATAAGTTAGATGTTTGAATAGCAGGACATAAGAGATTGCTTAAAGTGATTCGAGTTAATAGTTGATTTTATTTCATATGGTAGTGAATTCTATAGTTTAATGGCGTTTACGAAAAATAACCGTTTTGAGTGCAGAGTCTTAAATTTAGGTATTATAAGTTTTCCAGTTCGATTTGAAACACAAAAGCGTAATTTATTATAGAGATAAGATGGAGTCCGATTGTATATTAAGTTATGTAAGAATAAACAATTTCTTGCGTTTAAATAATTAATAATGCTACATCCTAGAATTTCTTTACTTATTACTGAAACATGCTCAAATCGTCTTAATCCAAATACATATCTTGCTACATCATTGAATGCAACCTGAAATTTATGCGTAGAGTGACAGTCAAGATTACTATAGACTAACTCAGAATAAGTTATTAGTGGTACTATTAATTGAACTGCAAGTCTTTTCTTAGTCTCAATGGGAACAAATTGTGAAGACAATCGCAGGCATCGTAATGTGTAATAAACGCGTTTAATAACATAATAACATAATATGGTCAGAACTGGAGAGTTTACAATTGACATAAAATCCTAAGTTTTTAACCTTAAAAACAATTTGTCGACTTTTGTCGTTTAAAATTATTGGCAGGATTTGTAGGTGGTCTATCTTATCCTTATAAATTGGGAGAATATACGATTTTGTAGCATTCAGACAGAGATCATTATCGAATGCCCACTTGGAAATAGCTTTAAGATCATCATTAAGTCTGTAACATAAATCCTCAACTAAACCAATGCGGTTAGAGGAATATAAATAATAGAAAAGGGCCAAATAGTTATTTAGTTTAGAAATATTGAGACAAGTGATTAGATTAGCACCAAGTGCAAAAGGAATTAAGCTCCACTTGTAAAAGAGAACAATCTTGGACAGAATTTAACTGAGGAAATAGTTTTAGTTCGTCTGCGAATAAGATACATTTGGAAAATTTGACTACTTTGGTGAGGTCGTTGATGAAAAATAAGAACAGTAGTGGACCGAGGTGATTCTATTGCGGCACACCTCAGGTAACCATGATTAGATCAGATGTGCAGTCGTTAATTAGCACCCGTTGGAGACGATCCAGTGGGTATGGAGATTTGATAAAAATCAGAGATTAGTGAGAGAGGTAGTGAGATAGATGATACACAATTTTTTAAAGAGACGGAAGCAATCCCATCCGGGCCTTCTTTCGCATTGCTTTTGACTGGAGCAGTACCATCATCCGTTTCATCTAGATATACAGAGCCAATGTCAAAGATAGCGCATCATAATTTATGCATGAGTTCCAGATGTATGCACAGTTAAGGTACTGGGCAAATAGATTACAGATGGTGAGTCCAGTATCCGCAGTTTCATTAAGGTAAGATATTCTAATTGAAAGCACTTTTGATTTACTTTTTTTAAGTGTATCGAAGTCGTATTAATAAGATAGATGTTAAAATAGGGTTTTCGGTGTCATCTCTCAAATGCTTAAAAATCTTTATTTTTCTTATTTTTTAAGTTTGACAGCCACTTGCTAAGCCACGGGGATGTTACGATTAGTTTGTTTGGCTGGAATAAAACGGTGCGTGGGCTCCATAAAAAACATATGCATTATGAACATTCAACATAGGTCTCCAAAAGTGCGTCAAAACTCAATAAATTTCTTTATATGTACTTATTTTGAGTGCTACTCTTAATAAGCTGTGAGTCACTGTATATACAAAATAAGATGAGTGAAATAATCATAATTTTAGTTTATTTTTTCCTTGTGAGTAGTTAACATTAATAAAGTTATTGCTTTTGCAGCCTGTTAATATACTTGTAATTTATCGAAGCAATTCATGAAGCAAATATTTAATCAATATAATTATACTATATAACGGCCTTAATAAATACATAAGAAATATCGGTATAATAAATACGGACAACAACATTTTTAATTATTCAATTATGTGTCATGGACCATGTTATGATTAATGTTTTTTTAAATGTTAAGCAAATTGTGACATATGGTAACCCTGCCTTGAAGTTTTCTCAATATATGTAATTTCGTTGTTGTTTTTATACCAAAATCAAACTCGTCAAAATGGCTGTGATATGCTTAACGAATGCAACATAATTCACAGCCAATTTAACGCCCTGATAGTGATTAGTTGTGAGTATGTAATACCTAAAAGATGTGCAACAAAAACTTGGTTAAACAAAGAGAAGAAAATGCAAACCTACTCTTTGTGGCTGATGCACACCTGGCTTCTTGTCCAGCAAAAAACCCTCATCCAAGAATGAATCATCCAGCGTACCACCAGTTTTCTTAATGATTTGTATAGCATGTAATTCGCCAGAACCCTTCAAACGCAAAACTGCATCCACCGCTAGTTGGGCAAAGAATTCCTTATGTTGATACAAAATTTTCGAAGATAGTGTGGTGCGTGCAATATTCAATAGATCCGCCTTAAATTTGACATCATTGGATGAATTGTCTTGTGCAGCTTGAGTGAGAGCTTCGCGTGCAACTTGTGTGGCCAAGCGCCAGCCAGCAATGATAATTTGTGGATGCAGTTTTTGCTCGACTAATTTTTCAGCTTCACGCAAGAGCTCAGAGGCGAGCACTGTGACGGAGGTGGTGCCATCACCAACCTCTTCATCTTGCACGCGCGACATATCGACAAGAATTTTAGCAGCTGGATTATCAACACCAACAGCACGCAATATGGTGGCACCATCATTGGTCACTTCCACCTTACCAGCATTGCGTCCGTGAGCAACGAGAATCTTATCCATGCCCTTAGGACCGAGTGTGCTCTTGACCAAATCGCCAATAGCGATGGCGCCGATAAATGAGGATAGACGCGCCATTTCAGCTTTTTCCTCCTGAGCCTCATTTTTGAGGATTCGCACGGGATTCAAAGACATCTCCTGCAAGACGAAAATATATATAACATGAAATAAATTACAATCAAAGTGTTTTCAATCAGTTCGCTGTTATAGCAATCATAAACTAATTGTGTTAACGCAGATTTAAGTGAAAATTATGCCCTGAAAACTAACGACATAAAACTCCTTTCAACATAACCTCACATTTCATTAATTAGTGCTAGCAGCGTAAGGATTTGCCTTGGCTTGGCTTTAACATGCCATCAAAAAACAAGAAGATGCAGCTGTTTATCTATGCTGCTGCTTTTTTCGTACAGCACTGCACGAAAAAAAAAATGTATAGTAAAGAAAACGTGATTCATCGGCAACACAACCACGCGCTGGCATTCCAGAAATTTCTGTTTGCACCTGCATTTCTGACTAGAAGATATATAGCACGAATTCAATAATAAAGTAATTATTTTAGGCTAATAACATCCTTGCATCATTCTTAAATACAAATATCAGGCTCACGTGCATCTACGCAGTGCTTTTTAAGAAAATGCCGTCGTTAAGCAGCAACTATGCGGTCATTGCTTCACAGACAGGCGTATGAAAAAAAAACACCCGGCTTCTGAAAACACGCTTTACTCCACAATACAAGGCAGAATAGTAACCAAACCAAGGCGACAACCTTTGCTAATGCATAAATACTACTTTTTAATTGATTTATTTAATAATTTTCAAATATTTTACCATTTTAACACAATTTTTTCACTATTCCTGATCACAGCACAATGGAAAACACCCGAACAAGAAAATTGAAAATGGCGAATGACAGTGTGAATCGTTGTGGAATGCGTTGTAGTTGCTTGTAGTTTTCAGTGTGGAACCTGTGCGTTAAACAGTGCTGACAACTGTTAGATGCTACATGCGTTGTAAAAATTATAAGGTGGTTGTGATGGAATAGTTGTTGAATATAAACATATGTTGAAATGTAGGAAGTTCATATGCATTTTTAAAGTATATATATCATATATACAGGGTGTCTAAAATGGAATTTCATATAGTTATGGAAAATGTAGTTGAGTTGAGCAACACATCGTATCGAAGGGGGTGGAGCTTATTTTCGCACCCATATGAGGTTCACGGTTAATTGTTATATCAGGACTTTGATTAATATTATTATATCTAGCAGGAAAATTAACTTAAAGCGAAGTTATTTCAAGAATAAATTTGAAAGGTAAGTAGAAAGGTGTTAAAATGGCCTTTTCGACGGAGTATCAATGAACCCATTTGACTTATCCACTCGAGCTGTGCTAGTCAGAAGATGAAATTATTCGGTTAAAACTATTATCCTATTTCTTTATTGATAGCAATTTTCTAAGAGCTTTGTGTGATAAATCAAAATTTTTTTACCATAAAATTTATTTTTTTACTTTGCTTTTCAATGATGTCAAAACCAAAGGCATATATCTATAAATTAAAAAGTTGTTAGTTTCTGAAAAATTTAACTAAATAGGATAAAAAATTTCAAGCACACTTTGTATGACGGTATTGATTGCTTGTTTGTTCTAGATTGCAAAATTGTTTACGTAAATGGTAATGTTTAAACTATTATCAATTCTAAACATTAAGTTTCTGATAAACTAGCTTCGAGTATGAGTTATAAATTTAAAAATTTTACATTATCAAGAAATTTTCCTCTCTGAACATAAATAAAAACTAAAGTAATTTATATAACGCGATTTTGAACACTTATCATTTCTAGTTGACAAAAAAATTATATGAAACAAAAATAAAAATAAAAAAAATAAATAAATAAATAAACATATTAAAAAGGATTTAAAGAATAAGAAAAATGACAATACAAGGTAAGTTAAACTACTTTCAATCTAAATGCTCCATTCCTATTCTCCGTAGTATACGAGCTGTCTTTTACGCATTTCTGTTTAATTTTTGATTTCTTATACTTTACTATTTGATGTCATCGATTAAATTTAAAAAAAAGTAAGAAAAAGAATTGTTCATTTGTTTATTATTTCATTTTCATATTCTTATTATTATCGCTATCCTTGGTATTACATATTTTGGTACGTGAATATTATTTTCTAGATTTTCATGGTAAGACGGCATATGCGTCAAAGTTTTGGTATTGCACCGGTCCTTTCGATTCAGGTGGTCATCTAAGTTATATCGTATAAAATATAAAAAATGGTATTTTTTAATTTACAAATGTTTTTTAAATACGAGTTTAGTATAATAAATTTTATAAAAAAATTAACTTTTGGCATTGGAAGCCGTTGCACAAAATGTGCAAATATTCGATCTTGTATTCTCGGTATTGAATTCCTGCGGCAAACATGTATAAAGGGTACAGGGCTTCTCAGCATGACCTATGAAGGGAGAAAAATTATTGATTATTTTAACATGATAATTAAATGAAATAAATTCTAATTATTTAAATTTTAGTTAACTTTTATTTGGAATTATATTTTTAAATAAAACCAAAAGATGACTTTTCTAAAAATGCTCTGTTAAATGGAACAATTTAAAAATTTCGAAAATGTATTGTGCACATTTGTGGAAGATTTAAGGAAAAGCTTAATTAATTGTCCAAAAAGTGAATCTTGACACCATGGATTTCATTCTTAAAGATAATATGAAGCGCTCAGAATAAAAATGGCTCAACCCACACACTGAAGTAATGGAGAAAAATTTATTTGAAAAATTAATGAATTTTAAGTCTCTCTTAAGAAACAGTAAACCTTGAAAAATTGCAAAAGTTGCTTAATATTAACGTAATGTCGAGTTCTCTTTTGAATGGAATTGAAAACTTTTTGCTTGAACCACTTTTCATTTCAATATGGAAATTTTTTTTAAAATGGTAAAGTGAAACTGTTGCTATACTAGCTTCAATCTTCAGAAAGTTCAAAATCTTCAGAAAGATATGTTTATCCCAAAATATAATCTCAGTAAGGATGTTTGGTAGCATAATAGCTAAAAATCTTTTGGGGCTTGTAACACATTGCTTCTGACCGCCTCATAAAATATAATAAAGTTGAAAAAAATTGAGCATTCTGGTAAGATTTTTAAAAAAAATAAAGTTTTTATAACCATTTTAGATCGAACCTTTCAGTTTGGTAAATTTTTAAATGGAATAAACTATAAGTACCCATGGAGATTCTATGGCGAATATTAACGGTCTTACAAGGTTTGAGTTGCTTATCTACCACAGTAAAATGCAACTCTGTATTTGATGTTTCCTTATATTTTACTTTAGTGAAATCTCGTAAATGCCTCGAATACCACGTAAACCTCGCAAGTTTTCACTGCGTATGTCAGCTGTTCTCTTTTTCCATACAAAAAAGTTTACGTGTTTACGAGGTGCTCGCAAAATTCCAATGCATTTTCAGTTCGTAAACTTCGTGTGTAAGCCTCATATTGGCATTTTGTATTGCAAAAGCTGATTTACATATTCGTAACTTCTAGGGTATGTTCATTAAATGGCGAATACAAATATGCGCAAATACGAATATGCGGGATTAGGAGCCTTCAGGAGGACCACTTAAGATTTTTAATGATTATAATGATTTAATGATTAGAGATGTCATATTGTTAAAAAGTGTGTTCACAATTTGTTCTGCTATTCAGCTCATCTACCAGACCAGTTGCTCTGCATGGTGAATACCACTAATGTTTAGAATGTGTCCATAGAGGACCATCCAAAATAGTCAAATAGTCTTGATTTAGACCAAAGTTCTAAACTTTGGCATTGAAAAATCTGAAGTTTTGTTTCAAAATCATTTTTTTAAATTTAAAAGTTTTAACAAAACTTTCAGAGCTTGAAAATGGTTTTATGCAATAACGTTTTTTGTACAAATTTAATTTTTTTAATACTTTCTCTTGGTCCTTAAAATTGATCTAAAAATCATGAATTTTTTAAAATAATTTTGAATGATATTAGATTAAAAATTATGCATATGTAGAGATATATTACCCAAATTAAATTTAGATATAAACTTATTCCGACTTTATACTCCTGTAGCTGAATTTCCAAGAAGATAAAGTTAATAATCTTTGTCATTATAAATTATTGTTCATAGAAAATGAGAGTTTTTGTTAGGTAACAACGCTGATACCATCATTAATTCATTTGCATTAAGGCATAAGCTGAATTTCCAAGAAGATACAGTTAATAATCTTTGTCATTATAAATTATCGTTCATAGAAAATGAGAGTTTTTGTTAGGTAACAACGCTGATAACATCATTAAGGCATTTGCAAATTTCACTACTGATTACAGACAAAAAATCTAAAAAACTAAAAAACAAATTGGCCATTTCAGCCCTTGAAAAGACTTTGACCGAGCTTCTTATGATCAATTTTGTCTGAGCTTTCGGAACAAAAAATCTACGAGTATCAAAATTCAGGTTCAAATATTGATTGAATAAAAAAAAATAAAAATATTGAAAATAGACAAACCTTGTAATAGAAAAGTTAAGGTTTTTTCCTTAATTCTTTCGATAAAATCTTTTCAGGGTAAGTTGGCGAAATACTATTTCTGGCATTCTGTCAAAATTCAAAGCTGTTTTTATCATTTGAAAAACAAACATTCAGCTGATTCAGATTTTCACAATGATTAAGAAATGAGATCATGTTAATATTTAAAACATGACCTTAAGATAGCTACAAGAACAAAAAAAAATTTGGTTTGGATCCTGGATAAACAACGAAAATGTTATTTTACCAACACTTATGCATGCAATGTCCAATTTTAGGGAATGATATATATTGTTAAAAAAGCATTGACAAGTATAAAATTCCCCTCAGAGCTTTCGGACTTCCAAAGTTACTTATATTCGACTGAAAAACCCTGTTACCGCGTATCACATAAAATGCATAAGTTATGGAAAAAAAATACCAGAAAAACCATCGTTGGTTTTTTCGGGCGTCCAAAGCAATGCTTTGTTGTTTAAAAGTTGGCTCGAAATAGTTTTTATAAAAAGGCGTAATTTTTTAAAATTTTTTTTACCCACTCTACTGAGCATACCCCTGACACTCAAATGGTTAATAATTCTCTTCAAAACTCAATTTTGACTTAAGCGGACGTGACACCTCAAAATTTTTTTTTTAACGTTTTAAATTGCGTGTAAGTTGAATGAAAAAGCAGATATAATTTTGAAAAATTACACATATATTTTTAGGTAAAATAATTGCTGTAATTTTTTTTATCACATATCGCTACTGGAATTTATTTAAAAAACATTAAAATATAAAAATAAACTACTAAAATCAAAACTACTCGACCGATTGTACTGAAATATTAGTGTGTTGTTTTACACTTGTTAATGTATGATTGAAGTACGCACAGAAATATCGGTGATATAGTTTTTGGCCTATTTCAGCAATTTTCGAAAAAACGGCGCAGTAAAATCTTCTGTTATCTTGCGACCAACATATTTTTTTCTAGTTATTCTACGGCGGGTTTGATGCTTATTAAAACGCCGTTTTTTGTTTCAGTGAGCCGGAAACACCGGAGCCGGGTGGTGACCGTTGCATGCAGGTTAAGTGTGTGGCTTAGCATGCTCGGAGCCCGGGTTCGATCCCCAGCCGCGGCAAAAAGTTTTTTTCAATAAAAAATTTTTCTGATCGGTCACCACCTCTCTGCAGACAATGGCAAACCTCAGAGAGTAAATAATGCCATGTAAAGCTTCTTGAGAACATGAACTTTAGCCGTTCGGAGTCGGCATAAAACATGTAGGTCCAGTTCTCGGTCAATTGTGTGCAAACATTTAATAACACACACAACACAAATTGATCATAAGAAGCTCGGTCAAAGTCCTTTCAAGGGTTGAAATGGCCAATTTGTTTTTTTTTTTGTTTTGAGCCGAATCACGCCCGCCATGATTTTTTTAATGTTTTTTTATATATTCCAGTACACTGAAGGAAATATGTGTTAAAATTAAATGAAATTGTGTTAGTTTTAAACGAATTTGTTTTTGAAATAGAGCTTGAAACAAATTCATTTAAATTAAACACAACTGTTTTTAAAGTTAAATTTAAAACAAGAGTTTGTGTTTTTAAAACAATGTTTTTAAATAAGAAAACAAATTTAAAACAAAAATTTTTAAATTTAAAACAAATGTTTTAAAGCATAATTTTTTCGATGCCATTTTTTAATTTTTTCCGAGTTTTTGATGACAGATTCGTAATCAGCGACCCTTGGGACCTTCCGAATACCAAATCATAACTCCTTTCAATGAAGTTTGCATTTTAAATATTTCAATATTGAAAACTGAATTAGTTTTTATTTTATTTTATGTTCGATATTTTTCAAACCAATGAAAATTCAAAATTCAAAAAATGTCAAAGAAAGTTTCAAAGAAATAATGAATGAAAAAAAAATTGAAAGGAGTGTATAGTTGAAATTTAAACACAATTGTTTTAAATTTTGTTTTGTAGAAACGTAAGGGCGTTAAATTTATATATTAAAAATTTTTGTTTAATTTTAAAGTATGTTTTTTTTCTCAGTGTAGATATATATGATTGAAAATATCAAAAATTTTTTGTGTAATTTTTTACTTATATATATGTACCATTTTCAAAATTATATCTATTTTTATTGAACTTATACACATTTTAAACCATTAAAAAAATGTCTTTGAAGGTGTCACGTGCCCTTAATTAAATGCGTACAGAAAGCGTTTTTCACTGATTAGACCTTTTGTAAATAAAATCAAATTGAAAGCATTCTTTTACAGGGATTAAATTCTTTTCTTCTCCCTGTGTTTCAAATTTACGTTCCATGAAAGCGTTCCTCAAAAATGTGAATCAGAAACACAGGGATGACATGACAAAGTTTTTAATAGATTTATAAAATTCTTGGTTTTATCACTCACAGATAGGGAATTGGCGCCTAACTTCAATTTTATCACACTACAAAAAATTCACATGTCTCACCATATGACTCATTAGAGCACAACACATTTCTGACAACAAGCAAAACCAAAAAAATGCGTTATTTTTTATAGAAAACTCTCTTACCTGTCATAACAATGGCATCCAGATGTGATATATAACTTTTGGCCAAACGCAGGATTTCAATTTTGGACAGCTTGCGATCGTATGGCTCCGTCGGTATAAGCATTCGTAACGTACTGAATGCCGTGTTAACGCTGCAAAAACTTTGTTTTATATACTAGAAAATATTGAAAGCAAAACTTCAAGAATTTCATTACAGTTCATACCTCTGAGTGCGACAACGTTCTCTGGCATTGACCTCATGTCGTGGCTTTGAAGGACCATTTGAAGAATCCGATTCGCAAGGACTAATGCGACTTAAATGCGTTGCGCTTAAGCTTGGATCAAAATTTTGTGAGCTGCTAGTGAAATTGTTATAGAAATCCATCGAAAAAGTGGGCTCGAAACAATAAAGAGCGACGGATGGTGGAGAGAAAACAATATTGGCGCCGCAAAGCGCTAAGCGATGTGTTTATGCGACTGACACTGTGTAGCTGTGCACAGTAAACACAGTCAAAAGTGCTGTAGTCCAGTGAGTAATTAACAATTAATGTTAATTTAAGAATTTTCAAAAAAATTGCTCTTCATTCAAATAAATGATCGCGCCTCTCTTGCATTAAAATTGCTTCACAGACTCTTCAACCAAACTAACGATTTGTATTCAGCTTAATTAATATAAAAAATTTGCGCAATTTTATTATTAATTAGTTCGCCTTCTACTTTGTTTTTTCTTTGTTTTTGATTTTGCTTTTCTTGCGTAAGTATTTTCAATACTACAAGTACCGTACACTTTGCTCTTTTTTCCAAGACTAAATTATTTTCATTTGGGTTTCTGGCACTTATAGTCCAAACTGATGCCTACTGTTCTGTTCTGATGATCTTATTACGCGATCCAGCTAGCTGTTCGACGACGACTGCGAAATGCATTAAGTCATTAGTGACGACAAATTGTCCATAAACACCCTTGTGAAGGCAGGCAGGCAGTCATCGAATTGAGATGAGCAGCATGAACGCAAAATGCTTGTCAAAATAGTAGTTGCCGTCATCGCGCGATGGACATCATTATCTTCTTTATGCTGTTGTTATTCTTTGTAACAACGGGGTTCCTAGGGACTCTTAAGCTACTTAAATAACATTAGCTATTTGCAATTGTCTAAAGGCAAGTGCACATCTGTGAACGCATCATTGAGTGGTTTTTTATGTTTTGTGCTGTGGTCAGTGTGTTCCTCAAGTGGTATCCGCTCATTAATCCGAAGTCTTATATTGTTGGATAGTCGTATTGTTTGTGGTTTCTCACATTTTAATTAACCGATCTGATAATGAATGATAAGAATAATTAAAAATTATGTGATTTGGAGCGAACGAAATGATTGTGACGTCATGATGTGGCAAATTTTTTCAAATATTTCTACAAGAAGCTTGCGAATCAATTACTAAAGTTACACTGAAACAAAAATGTACATTAATTTTCAAAAAAATTTTTAAAATATATGCTTTAGAATTTTAAGAGCTTTTGAAAAAATGTATGTAATATAGCCATCTTTTCAGAGGTGCTTCTTCTCACATAAACTCTTCTCCATGATCCGAAAATTTTGAAATGCAATTCATTACTGTAAAGTAGATGTACCCACTGTTCCATTCCCCTTGTTTCATTCCATTGCTGAAGGCCCCAAAACATGAGTTTCTTTGTATAAGCTGGCCGAAGGAGTGATTTTTGGTGCTTCCATTAAAATCGCTATGCCATCATAAAATTAACTAATTAACACGTCTGGTTCCGTTGATTTTATTTAATAGAAATAGAATGTAATAGATATTGTGTTCGCTTACAATTGAGTTGCACGGCGTTAAATAGACTTGAAAAAATGGTGTACTCGCGGCGTGGACTGGAATGTTTATGATGTTTGTGAAGATGTCCCAGTTCACCTGTTTCGTAATTTGTGTTGAACGTGTCAACGATACTCTGCCGATGAGGTGTCTCAAGATAAATCGCAGTTAGGTGCAGTGGTGGACATGGTGGACCTAATTTTGAAAAGAAGGTTGCTTAGGCGCCTCAGGATCAGAGTTCAGAGCATCCGTTGATAGCGATTGGTTCCAGCATAGAGAGAGGTACAGAGTAAGCTTGAGAGTATACAAGGAGTTCTTAAACCGCATAAAAAAAACTGGCTTGGAGGGATTGGAAAGAGATGACTCGTGGTGCATGGCGTGTAAAATATGTCATCGCCAGGGCCGCTCTATATATATTAGCGGTAGCAGTCAAGGTGGTAGAGTAAACTGGAAAACCTTTGACTTTAGATCACATTTGAATTTGACGTTTTTGGTGTGAACGAGACCGTTATTTTGTAGTATTTTATTTGATGAATTTGGCAACTTTGTATTTCAGTAATCGTCATGAAGTTTGACACTTGCGGCATAACGTGAAGAAAAGTAACACGTGTTTTTGTTCACGTGATTGCTATTTTCTGGTATTGATACGTAAGGACATTCTTGTCGAGTTTTAAGAGATATTTCAAAGTATTATTTAAACTAACTTTAATAAAACTATTTTAATAAAACTAAATAAAAAGCAAAATATTTAAAAAAGAAACCTGTAAGCCTTGTATGCTAAGTGCTTGAGCGAAGGCATCTTCCCTGACGAATGGAAGTGGGTTTGGCTTATCGTGCACTTGAAACTACCAGGTAGGCTGACCCTCGGTCCTACCGGCACATCAGTTTCCTCTCACTTTCCCTTCCTTTGGAAAGGTACTGAAGAGGCCATGGTGGAACGGCTCCGTAAGTGCAAGGGTGTGCAGATTTACGAGAGGCAATTCGGTTTTCGAAAAGGGAAGAGTTTCGAAAATGCCTGGCCATACGTTAGAGGCACCGTAAATGCGATTAACTCCAAGTATGTTTGGGATTATTTATTGATTTTATGGGTAATTGTGACAATCTTTGCTAGAAAAAGTTGATAGGTAGGCTAGAGGAAGTGGGGTGCCGGGAACTTTAGTTTTGGTGAAGCTTTTTCCCTGATAGACAAGCATGCGCGAGAGGTGTTGACCAAACAGTAATGATAGATGTTGTCCGTAGCTGCGAGCAGTGGTCTTTCTGTGGTACACTCACATGGAACCTTGTGATGGATCCTCTATTGCGGCGTTTTGAACATCTGTCTAAGTGCTCTGCATATGCTAATGACCTGCTTGTATTGGTGGTAGATAGTTCTCGTGCAGAGCTTGAAACCAAGGCAAGTGACGTTATGGCTGCCATTAGTGCTTGGGGTGTTTAAACTCCGGAACCCTCCGGGGTGCCATTAGTGCTTGGGGTGTTTAAACTCCGGAACCCTTAATTTTTTTAGATTTAAAAAAAAGTACTTTAGAGAAAAATAACTTCAGGGTGGCGTGGGGTTAAGTTGTGCCGCATCGGTGTTAAACGTTGGTGAAAAGTTGGAAAATTAGACAAAAACCTCCTTAACTCCACCCAAGTGTTGCCCCTAGAGGAGTACAATGTTCGACCGATTCCCATTCAAGTTTTTTCGCCATTTTTCGGGAAAATACCTACCCTTTATCTCCAACCCCTAAGGAGCTCCTATACAAAATTGATCTATTTAGGAAATTGGACCTCACCGCTCCCAGGGAAGCCTGCGTCTAGAAGGGTAAAATGTGTGACTGACCCCATTGCTTTTTTATTTCCAACATTTTATTCGAACCCTCTATTTTCAACCCTTACGGAGGCTCCTTTAAAAATGTATTATTAAAATTAAAATAAAATTATAAAATCGGATTACATACCTACCGCCTATCTCCACAAATAAGAAACACGAAATTTTACCTCAGTGGTGAAGCTGTAGCTCTTGCCCTTGCACTATTCCACCCCTAGTGCATAGGTAGGTGCACTAGTATGCAATAAGAGAAGAATGGGTAGTCAACAGGAAGCCACCTGCTTGGCAAGTGACAAGACGGTGATGATATTGCTTAAGTGCAAATTATCACTCAGTTGACCTACGTTTGTCAGCCTAGGTGTGGGCCTCAGGTGCGGGACTGAAGTCAAATACCTGGGAATTCACATGAGAGCAAGGATGAATTTCTTGGTGCACCTAGAGTTCTGCTATGGGCTACTGAAAGATACTCTCATGTCAGAGAGTGATCTTGATTGGATGCATAACGGTGTGCCGGTGTACGGTCTCTACGCATGCCCTTCAGGTGTTGAGGGGGTTGCCGCCTTGGATTCTATGGTAATGCAACCCACCTGGATGGTAACTGATTGGGCTCCGGATATGCTAGGTAGGGGGTTTGAGCTTATATTGAGATAAAGGCTATGCTAAAATTTTGCATTAGATTAAAACGGCAATCTAGATGGTGTCAGAGCCAAAACGATAGAGTAACCTAACAGTTTATACGTGAAGTGACTTTTGTAGAAGGACGACCGAACTTTGGGATCTCCGTAAGTCTAGGCTTTCTGGTGACTACCCATGGTTCTCTTAGCGGAATTTTAGCGCAACTGAAGTCTGCCACTGTGGAGCAATCCTGGAGGACTGGTCATTTATGTTGGGCGAATATACTCTTTAAGAAGATATTAAGAAATGAAGGTTCTAAAGGCATTATTCAAGAAGTAAATGGAGAGTTTAATGTCAACAAATGTGCTTGCATCTAGCTAGAAAATTGTCAAATTAAACAATTTCTCTTGACAGGTGTTTACAAGTCGTATCAAGGTAATGGTTATTAATAATTATTTATGTGACTGTTAGTACGAAGATACGATTTGATGGATCTATTTTGAGGGGTTGTTCTGGAAGAATAATTGCTCTTTCTGGTCAGCAGTCCAGAGTTGTGATGAGCTCAACTGGTAGTAGCTCTGCTACGAGGTCTGATTGTGGATTAAACCAAAATTGCGGGTAGAGATTTTGCTTGAATGTGAAGTTCAGAAGAATGTACCTCTTAGCATAGAAGAGGTGTTAGATAAGCCTCCAACCAAACCAAGGGTTGCGACATGTCATCACAAGATTTTGCTTATTAGGTACCTTTGAACTCTCAAAGGGGAGCCGGCCGACACAATGTGTAGGTCCTGTGTTAAGAGCACCGTTGAATTAAGCCTTCACGGCAGGTGTCTACGTAAAACACATTTGGATTTTTTGTCAAGGGGAGACGGAGCCTTCTTAAAAGCTCCATGTTCTAAATTTCTTGTCTGATATAGGCTCTTAACTCGAGGGGTAGGGTTTGGGTTCCACCACATTATAACCGCCCAATGTAAGCCAAACCAGCCTTGGAAATGAACACCTGCTAAGTTTGCAGGTGCAACACGACAAAAGGACAATGCTACGGATATGCACCTGGAATATTTGGACTCTAAATTTGGATGGACCCTCTACTTTAGGGCGAAATATGAGCTTGATGGGACAAATTTGTTTTATCAAATATCTGTTCATATGAATTGAATTTTAAAATTTAGTCTTCTTATCTAATACGTAGTTTTTTTTTCAGTGTATAAAATGATGCAAAAATGTTCGCTGTAGTTCTTTTCTTTTTTACAATTTCTTGAATTTTTGCTTATAAATACATTTACTGAATCCACTTAAAATCCACTTAGCGCAATTTCTCATTATATTATATGTTTCGCAGTTATGAAATATTTATATATATTCCACTTTAAACTCGGAAATGGTGTTGCTACTAAAACCAAGATGACATTGATTCTAATTTTATCCTTAATCTTTGTTTTGCTTTGTTTTTTTTTCTTATCATAATTATGCTATATGTTGATCCTCTTTCAATATATAAGAACCACTTGTCACAACATGACCTCAACCGGAACTGAACAAGAGTAGTTTGCTTGAATGTTTGTTATTTTAAAATTTAGAGCATATTTAGAGGTATTCATTTGGGTGGTCGACATAAACACTTGATGGTACTATAAGCATACCAAAATAGTATTGCTCCTTTATTTAGAGACTCTTAACTTCTCGTTCGTCAACATCGAAATAAAACTCAGCTTGTTTTTTTTTTACAATGTTTTTATTTATATATTTTTATTTACAAAACTTAACATTAACAATAGAGAAAATGGTGCTTATAAGAATTTTTGTTTTAAATTAATATAGATTGCTGGTTATTAGAACAAATAATCTTTATAATTTGACATACATAGTTTGAGGGTTTGAAAAAAAAGTATTTCTAAAAAAAGTGTCAAGTTAAATTCAAGTTAAGACTTGTCGTATAAAAATGATATCCATACCAGGTAAAATACAAAAATTAAACATTTTCAAGAGCGTAAATATTGAAAAAAAAAAAATTAAAATTATAAATGGAAATATTTTACACAGGAATTCCATATAAAAAAGCAATAACATTTGAGAAATAGTAGTGAAACTTATGTACTAGAAACAAAAAAAGGAGCAAAATAAAAGAATACTAATACTAAACAACTCCACAATAATTTCATTAAACTTAATGACAACGAGTTTCTCTTTTTATATATTTTTAATGTACAAATTTAGTTGTGTCCGAATAGTTTCGAAAATATATAAATTTTTTTGTTAATTAATTTTTGATAACAACAACTTCCAAGCAAGAATCAGCTATAAGAATATAAAAAGTTCTAACAAATATACTCCATTTTTGTTTTCTTCAACTACTTGCAAAAGGCACAATTTTATATTTTGATTTACAAATAAACAACTAGGAATTTTAGTTTTAAAAATAATAGTTATATTTTAAGAAACCACAGTCGTTGAATAACAAACTTAGTACTAGATACATACAAACATACATATGTGCAGTTACATAAGCAAAACTATTTATATATGTACAAGCATAGAAGCAGAAAAAACAATATTTGAGATGCGACAACGACATTAAAAAACAAAAAAAAAAAAAACAAAAAAAATTAAAAACAAACAATACAATGGAGAGCATATTAAGGGTTAAAGGTCTAAATGAAGCCGTCTACACTAACTACTAGCTTGACATAAGGCCAAACAAAACTACGGATTGCGTAATAAATACATGACAAAAATACTTGAGGAGTTATAAAAAAAAAACCATGAAAGTGTCGAAAAAGCTGTTTTTACTTAAACATTTCAATAAAAATTTCAAGTTTTGGCTTGGCATGGTTTTCTCCTGCCACTCTTCGTAGAGTTTTAGTCTAGTTTCTAAGCAATTAACTACATAGTTGAGAGTATTGTATCACGCCCCCTACGCCTGTTATGTTCATTACTACTCGTGTTGGTTTTTGTTTTTATTTTCAATAAATATATATTAAAAAATTAGAAAATGATTGTTTGTAAGATTTTACTAATATTTTTTTCTGTGTGTGTATTGCGGATATTTAAGAAAATAATTGTTTGTAATTTAATATTTGTACACGCCAATGTAACAACAGCTCCATGTTCCATGTGTTGACTCGAGGGAAAGACAAACAAAAAGGTTTTTAAGCACACTTTCGAAAATAATTTCAATTTCAATCACAATGAGAAGTTTTGAGCATGTTAGAGATACTTTTTGTAGATTTTGACTAAACTGTTTATGATATATGAGATATATAGTTTTTTATATATATAGTTCTTGACTGTTTGAAATTTGGAAGCTCTGGATTTTTTTTAGTGCTTGCAGCCTCGTTTAAATGTGCTTAGATCAGTGCTGTAATCAGTTTAGCCTTGAAGTTCACAAACTTCTCACTTGTGGCAGCCACACGCTGTAAGAAAAAAAGAGAATGATAAAGTTAATTTTAGAAATAGTTATGTTTTATAGAACAGTTTAACCTGAGGTTTAAGCTGTTGCTGGTAGTTAAATAATGTTAGTGCAGTAAAAATTTCATTAAAAAAATATGAAATTTTTATGAACTAACCTATGTTGTCATATTTTAAAAACATTTTCTATATGGTTTTTGTAATGTATCATTAATTTTGAGTTAAAAATTGAAAACCGCTTTCAATTTGGTGCAGTCGTTTGGGTTTTATGTCAAAATAAAGATATGAAAACGATATGAAATATGCTTCATACTCAAAACTCTGTAGAAGTGTAGAAATTTATTAAGCTAAAAAGAAAGAAAACTTTTAACTTGAAAGAGCTATTTCGTTAACAGAGCTAAAGAAAAATTTTTATAATTTATGTTTTTGCCAAATTTGTTAACTCTCTGGGGTCTTTTTTATGGAAATTTCGTGTACCTGTTTTTGAAAAGTTCTTTTCAACTTCCGTAAATAGTGTCGTATTAGATTATTTATAAAACAAGTGTATTTAAGTAATTAAACGCTGATATACTTGTTATGCGTTTTATCTTTTCTAACCGGAATCCGTTGATACAAGTTAATTTTGGAAAAATTGGAAATAGTCTTACATTACAGCGTAATTAGAAATAACAATTTTTTAGCTTTTGGTTGGTTTTTGGGTGGAGTTTTATAGAAATGTGTAAGAATGTAATTTTTGTTCAATGCACATGCAATTTACATACAAATGACCTCTGTTGACCAATTTTGAAAGTTGAGTCTATATTTTTTTGACAATTTATGGAAGTTATATCCATAGTTATATATATATATGGAAGTTTCATTATCAATATATGAAAACAAACTTTAATTCCATCAAGTTGTTTGGGTGTTATAAGGGATTCAAGAAAAGTCTTTTTGTTATTTTTGATACGAAGGGAATTAAATCTGGTAAATGATGTAAATCCAGTTCCGTTGATTCTATGGTAAAACTGCGGAACTGGCACTGTCAAGGCGAGACAGAGCCACCTTAAAAGCTTCATCTCTGCAACTCCCCGTCTCCTCTAGATTCTCAACTTGAGATATTTCTCCAAGACCTTGAAAATGGAATATGCGTATGGTTTTGGTCTTATCACTTTAAAACCGCCGAATGAAAACCATACCAGCATCGGATATGAACTCCCTATTGATTTACGGATATGAACCTAAAATGCCCGAATTCTTTATTCGGAGGGTGTCTCTGTTTAATTGGTGTAATTCTCGTAAAAATAAAAGCTTACATCACCGCCATCCAAAGTAATGCTATCGAAAAGACAAGGCTGCTATAAGAGAGTAAATTACAATATTTAATAAAGCTGCCATATGGAGAAGCGCGAATTTGGATGCGGATTCGTCGTAAGCCGGAAACTACGCCACATTGTTTCCCGGTTTCACATGTGATCGAAAGGCTGGCTAGAAATCCGCATCAAGGTGACATTTTTCCATGTTAGCTTATTTTTTGCGCAAGCCCCTATAAAGGAAAGGGACGACGCTGTCAAGTACGCTTTTTAAGCTAGCCTAGAGGACGTGTATGATCACTGCCCGGCCCATTTAAGCATCTCAATACTCATAAGATCACCTGATTGTCCTCTGATCAAAAAACGCGCATCCAAATGATCACGTTTTGATTGACGGAAGGAACTATTCCTGTGTATTAGACGTATGCACGATGCAAGTCGAGAACAAAGACTTGTATTATTATCTTGTCGCAACCAAGATCCGCTATCTGCCGAGATACACGTCTGTTCGCAGCTAAGAATACTCGCAATCATACATAAAGATAGTTAGACGTCGACAAGAAAGCACTCCTTCCTCTAGAAAGCACTCCTTCGACGATATACTCTGTTGACAACATATCCTGTTACATGACAGCAGAGACGTCTTTACAGCTTGGTATTAAGGACTTAGCTTACCTGGGATCGAGCATTAAGTCTTCCAATGATATCAGTACAGAGATTAAACAAAGGATAACTCTTGCCAACAAGTTTTAATGCGAGGAGAAGCAGAGCCTTCTCTCGACTAACAAAACTCAACAAAACTGACACTTAGGTCACCCAATTTGTCTGCTTGATACAGTAGGAAGTTCTAGGACCCCTTTTGGAATGTTATGAATGATGGTGTTTTAAGGTTCAATACATAAATACCTAGAGGCGTCAAGATCGTTGGATTTCCGGATGATTAAGTGGTTGTGGTAACATAAAAACATTTGGATGAAGTATAGGGCTTTAGTAGTATTGGTTTTAGCATTATCTATGAGTGGCTCAAGGCAATTGGGCTTAGTTTAGTCGAACACATATCGGAAATTATGCTCATTAGTTGTCGGAAAAAGTTCGAAACTACAATAATTAACGTGCACGAGAGTACTTCTTCGGTGTGCTGTTCGACTTTCTACTCTGTTTAAAACAGAATCTAGAGAACGTTCACAGAAAAGCAGCCAACTCATGCCTGGTGCTATTAAAAATGTCGTCCAGCATACGAGGACCAAAGAAAGCTCGTAGGATACTCCTTCATAAGTACGCATCGACGGTATGGGTCGCAACAATAAAGGTTAAGTCCTATCGACGAGGACTAGAATCGGTGTTTAGAATAGGCAATTTAAGGGTTTGCTCTGCTTTCAGTACAGTTTTTGAGGATGCCGCACTAGTGTTAGCTAGATCGATTCCCATCGACCTTTTGGTGGGCAAACCTTAGCCAATAACTAATAATGAAAGCGCATCCACTCGTAAAAAACTGGCTCGAGATAGAAGAATGACGCAGTGGCAGGCATGATGGCATAGTTCGTAGAAGGGACGCTGGACTCAACACCTAAACCAAAATCTATCTGAGTGGTGCTGTAGACGTCAGAAGTCGGTGAACTTTTACATCACCCAAATTCTAAGTGGGCATAGATGATTTAGAGCATACCAGCATGTAAATGAACCCTATTGCACCCTATTGCAACTTTTTGTCAACGCGCATTATTGATGAACTGCGAAAGTTCGAAGTTGCAAAATAGGCCAGCATGAGTTACGAAATTAACCTCGAAGTTGAGCGTTCTTCTCCGAAACAGAGTCACCATAGAGTTGGTGAGAAAATGTAGGCTTCCAACTTGACAGTTCCCCGACAGACAAAATTGTTCCCTTACTTTTGAACTTAGTGGTGTTTCTTCATACCGTAAAGTATTGAAATTCACACATGAACGCAGATTCAATGTGAAGGTAGGGCCTTTAAAGATTCATTCTTGACGAAAAAAAGAAAAACCCCCTTACATCACCCAATCTAGAGTATGGACTTAGCCCCTAGTGAACTATCGTTCTAAACTTCAGACAATAGTTACGGCGGATTAATTTTTGAGATGATAATGAGGTAATGGCAGAATTTTCGACCCATTTTCAAAAAAACATATTTTTGAAGGCTCACAGAATTGAAGTGTTCAATTTGTTAATTGTTTGATATTTAATAGGGTTTTGGTTTCAGAGTGTTGTAACTCTTGTTCGACAGTCTTTTGAATCTAATCAAGCTGCAAGCTTTCGAAATTATTATAATACGAGTAAAAATCATTTTTTATTATTATTTAACGTCAGCGAAAACTTACCAAAATCAAATCCTGCACCAAATTGGCCAGACCACGATTGGCTAGAACAACTAATCGTGTTACCGGTCCGGGAATACCTTCTGTATAACCATCAGCGGCTCGAGTGGCATCACTATCAGAATCGCTGCTGCTACTGACACTGTTGGCACTGTTTGCTGCCTCATCACCAGTCTGTGTTTGCACGCTGCCAGAGAAGAGCTGTGTGTGTGGTTCGAAAAATTAAGAAATGTTTTTGCAAAAATGAAATCATGGTTGTTTGACACATGATACAATTAACAAGATAGTGACAGCTACCTTTCGCTCACAGTTGTCAAAACTGTTGTGTTATTTTTAAATTCTGCATCAGCTGTTTTTAAGCGCTTTTAAGTTTTTTCTATTGTGACAACTTATGTTTGAAAATAACTGTCGCCAAAACATCTGTCATTACTACCTTGTTAATTCTATCATGGTTTGCCCTACTTACGCGCACAATATCGAACAGGAAGTTGCCAGAACCGCCTCCAGCTGCGCCTCCACCACTAGCACCAGCATTAGCTCCAGCAGCTACACCACCGCCAAAGCTCAAAAACCTTTTGAAAATATTGCTTTTGAAATATTTGTTTGAATTAGCTCAAAATGTGTTACCAAAATTTAGACAAGTCAAAAATAAAAAAAAAATATGTGCTGCTTAAAAGTTGCTAGTAAGTTTAAAATTTGCCAATTTTATATATGTATTAAATGGGTTAAAGAAAAAATTGTATGGAGAAAAAATTAGATACCTCTTATTTCTATCATCCAAATCGGTGTGATCTTCATTCGAGTCCAGCGATAGATCATCAATGGCTGGCGACTTGGATTCTGACAGCTGCAGATCGTTGCTGATCTGTTTGGAGTTTTCATTGCTGTTGAGTACCTCATTGTTGAAGCTCAATTGTATGGATTCTTCATGTCTTGGCTGTTGTTGTTGTTGTTCTTGCGTTTGTTGTTGTTGTTGCTGATCTTGTTCTTGTAGTGTAACCACGGCTTGTGCGGCCGCTTCAGCTTCTTTGACTTGACGTGCCACGCGTATCGTTTCTTCCAATTGTTTATTTATGGCAGATAGATCGATTTGTGTATCGGTGGCACCATTCTAATTGTTGTTGTTGTTTGATAGTTTCAATTATTTTTGTTTTTAAACGTACAACATATTCGTGTTGTTCATAATTTTCGAAGATAATTTCGAATTTTGATCATTTGAAACGCGCGTACATATTTTGGTGCATATTTTTCAAATTTTATTAAGTGGTGGTGGGATGGTTTAAAATTTTCAGTGTTGTAAAGTGTGCAAATAAATGTGCATAAAGTTAGTTATTGAAAAACAATTTTAAAAATTAAGTGCAGAGAGTTCGGAGAGTAGTAAAGAGGGATGGTTATTAAAATACAGAATGGTATGAAATAAACAATAAACAATGAGTTAGAGCGGGAAATTACAAAAAAAAAAACAGAGATATAAAATAAAAAGAGATGGAAAGAGATTAAGTATAAGAATTAGCGTAAAAGTTAGAGAGGTGTGAGAGAGACGAAGAGAGCGTGTAAGTCAGTTACATAAAGATCGAATGTGACAGTTTTTAGTTAAGGTTTTTTTTTTAATTATCAGGTTATTTTGTGTGCAAATGTAAAATTTTGTCATAATTAGTTGTTTTTTTTTTTTTTTAATAGAAATTTCAAAAGATGCACGTGCAAAATGATGTAATTTTGTTTACATTTAGTTCATTTTTATTTTCACAGTTGTTTTTGTTTTTGTAGATGATTTCATTTTTATTTTTTTTTTGCAATTTATGCGTTTTATGTTTTGTGGGTTATTTTCACAAAGTCAACAATCAATCAATCAATCAATCAAATCAATCAATATGTAGTAGGTATGCGCATGAAAATAAAGAAAAAGGAAAAAAGAGAAAACAAAAAAGCATGAGAATTATGAAAATTTTGTTGCCAATTAAGAGTTAAATATAACAAGTAAGTAATTTTTGAATTTTGTTTGGAATTTGTTTCGTGTCTTTGATGCTTTTGAGTTTGCAATATGTAGATAGTTAAAGATAGGTTTTTTTCAAACTAAAAGTGTCAGCTTTAAGACCTTATTGTATACGTTTTGATCTTAAAAGCTGACATAGCATACACAAAGCCATACAAATGAAGTTAAAATCAATAACGGTCTTTTTCATATGACAGACCATGCTCTGAGGTTACTATCGGTCTGCAATTGAGTCGAGTTATTTAAGGAAAAAGCAGAACTTGTCACTTTTGAGGAACATTTTGGTTGAAAAAAGCATATTTGTAACATTTTTATTGTTTTAAAATATTCAAAAGCCGGCTTAGCCATTTTCATCTAGAGCACAAAACAGTGGAACAAATGCTTTAGCTCATCCAGCACATGTTGGCATACATTCGGCACAACTCAGCACATAAATTTTTTAAGCAAAAAACAAAAATGGCGAAGCTAACTTCACACTACTTTTAAATTCACTTGAAAGCAAGCTGCAAGAGTTGCACAAGTTCGCTCATATTGCACTGTAAATAACTCGACCTCTTTATGTCATTAAATGCGCTTTGCCGTTGCTACTATTTTGTAAAACTTTCAAACAAAAGCTACTTAATGCTGTATTTAGTACTTAGTAATAAAAAAAAATGTTGCTTAGAAATAGTAGTGAAAAAAAGAATAAAGTAATAATACACATAAAATAATTGAAATAATTGCAGTTGTTAAGAAATTATTAAGAATAACGCCTTGCAACACTACAAAATACACGGTGAGAAAATGTGTACACAATAAGAGAATAAGAAAGAGAGACACATTTTCACATTAGCGCTGCGCGTCAAACACAAACGTAATCTTCTTCTAACCAAAAAGTATGCAATGAAAAATGCTTGCTTATTACCCAAGTACACAAAATATTAGCAAACAGATGATGTTGATTTAAATTATGACGTTTCTCTAAATGTCAGTTATTAGCAACGAGCACAAAAGAGTATAATGAGTGAGCAAGTGTTGTTTGAGGAAAAAAAAAAACGGAGAGAGATAGTGAGTAAAAGAGAGCAAGATAGCGAAAGTTTTAAAGGGAAAGTATTTAAAAAAACAGAAAAGAAACAAAGTTTTTATGTTTAAAAATTTAAATTTTTTATTTTTATATATTTTGGAAGGAGGTAAGTAACCATGTATTGTTTGTGTTGGTTGTACAGTTAAGAATTGAGTTGATGTTGTTGTTGGTATTATAAATTTTGTCGTCATAGCCAATTCTTCCAAATTCTGTGTGACAAAAAAAAGTAGAGTAAAAATTTCATAACAATTTAGTTTAAACCAATTATTTGATGATTTCATACAAAATGGCAAATTACTGCAAATTTAACTATCAAAATTATAAGTTTTACAATCAAATTGTAAATTTAAATTTTTATAAAAAATTGTTGCTTGTGACAAAATGTGTAAATTTTAACAAAAAATAAAAATTGTAAACTAAACTGTAAATTTCAACAAAAAATGTCAGTTTATTACATAATTACATAAAATTAACTCAATAAACTGTCAAAATAACAATTTTGCTGTAAATTTTTGCTTTTCTTGAATTAATTTCAAATAAGTGTTTTAATAAAATATCAGAGCACAGTTTTGTTAAATATAACAACAAAAAATGTCATTTAAATTGATAAGATGAAATTTTGAAATGATCATTAAATTGTGAAAATAACAATTTTGATGTTAATTTTTTTATTTTATTGACAAAATTTTAACAATTTTGCTGCATTTTTTCTTTTCTTGTCAAAATTTTAAAAAATTAATTTTACTTAAAAAGAACAATTTTATTGTCAGTAAAACAACAAAAGATTTCTGTTAAAATTGTCAAAGTAACAATTATGGTGCAAACAGTGTTCTTGTCAAAATTTTAAGAAATTATTTTAACAAAAAATAATAGATTTGCGATCAATAAAACAACTAAAAATTTCAGTTAAATTTATAAAATTATGATTAAATTGTCAAAATAACGATTATGATGCAAACAGTTTTCTTGACAAAATTTTAACAAAATTACTTTAATAAAAAATAACAGGTTTGCGATCAATAAAACATTAGAAAATTTCAGTTAAATTGATAAGATTATCATATAATTCTTAAAATAACAAATTTTTGGTTTTCTTGACGACATTTTTAATATTACTTTATGTAAATATTTTTTTTCATCAATATAACAACAATAACTTCAGTTAAGTTGATAAAATCAACTCATTAAATTGTCAAAATAACAATTTTGTTATTTATTTTTACTTTTAGGACAACATTTTTTATTAAAATTTAACTAAACCTCAATATACATGTCAACATAACAGTTTTGCTGCAAATTTTTACTATTCTTGACAACATTTTAAAATTTAAATTTAATTAAAAATTATAGTTTTGTTATTAATTTTAAAGTTTTCTTGTCAAAAAAACAGTTTTACTGTCAAAGTGACAGATTAACGGCTTCAATAGAAGCATTTATTGTAAAACTTTATAATAAAATTGTTAAAATGAACTGTTACAATAGTTAAATTAGCAGTTGTGCGCTTTTGTTTTTATATCATGACTGTTGTTGTTGTAGCAAACTATTTCGTGCTCACATTTGCTTGATGACTCGGCAGTCGTCGCATCAGCTGAGGTTCCAGCTGATGTTGTTGTTGTTGTTGTTGTTGTTGTAGTTGTTGAAGAACTATCAACGCTATCCACACTATCAATTTCATTGTTGCTCTCATTATCGTCATCATCATCATCTGGCGCAAAGGTGGGCAACTCGATTGTCACACGCGTGCCACTGTCGCTACTACTCAACGATGTGGTCGAGTTTGAAGAGCTGCTCTCATCGTCATCATCATCATCAAAATCAGCATCAAAACTGGTGCGTGCTGCATTACGATTTGCTGTATTACCCTGTATTGCTGTACGCAGCACAGTGGGTCCAAATGCACGCAATAGTTTTGAAATAATGCGATTGGCTTGGTCATCAACTTGCTACAACAACAAAGCAACGATTTGAAGTTGCATGTGTGTGTGTATGAGTGTTGAGTGAGTGTAACAGGGTGGTGTGTAGGAAGTGGTGGAGGGGTGCGAAACAAATAAAATAATATTGAAAATTATAAGTATTGTTTATTTTTGTTTTTTGGTTTTTTTTTTATCTCTCAGTGTAGGTAAACAATTTTTATTTGTGATCGAGTGCATGTTACTAAAACATAAAACTACACACAATTTTGCATATTATCTCTATAAAATAGGTATTCAAAACGTATTACATAAAACAATTTTTCGTTACGAAATGGAAGATTTTCATGATGGTTCTCGAACATCGGTTTTTTACATGTTGGCCAATTTTTAATGGTTATAAAGAAATCTGATGAGTTATTCGTCGTTTGTGAAGTTTATGAATTTTCAAAAAATCAAATAATTCTTTTCCTCAAAAGAGTTTTCTCAAATCTCAAGTGGTTTTTCAAACATTTTTCTTATATGATTGAATCAGTTTTTGATGGTTTTAAACAGATTAAAATTGTTTTTTTCGAATGCAAGTTTTCATTTTATAAATTTAAAAAAAGATGTTTTTTCAAATCTCAAGACAAACCTTTTATAATGCCAGCTAATTTTTTATGGTTGTGAAGAAATGTAGTGAGCTATTTCGAATGCGATTTTCACAAAATGATTTTAAAAAAATCGAAGTTTTAGTTTTCTCAAAAGATTTTTTTTCAAATCTTAATAGTCCTTTAAAAACTTTTTAAACTTTGTTAGGATTGACTAGTTTCTAACTTTGATTTTCAGCTCGAAATCTTAATTAATTCACAATCACAAATTTTCGTACAGCAATCTCCAAACCGAAAATCAATTTTTAAAGAATTCTAAGTAAAATTATCTTAATTATGTTATCTCCTTTAAAGCTCTCAAAAGAGAGCTAATGTTTCGTATGCGTGTTTGAAAAAGGATTTGTGTTCACAGAACTATAATAAAATTATATGGGAAATATTGTTGCAAAATATTTTAACCGTTCACCGCCCTTTCACCGTATTATTAAAATATTATATAAAAATGTTCCTTGTCAAAAATTTCACTATAAGTCACTTCAAACAAAATTTGTCTTCGTTAGACAAACTAGACAAATCTTGTCCAATAAAATTTTACGAGCAACATTTTCATAGATTATTTCAATCCTCTACAAGAAATTTAAAAGGGTAAAATTTAAAACTGTTTTTCAAAAGTTCAAAAAAGCCATGACAACGAGCGCTTAAGGGCGAAAATATTTAAAAAAATATTTCTCATAAAAATTTTTTATAGATCTGCTATCACAAAATATGTATATAACTAAAAAAATGTTAAATTTTGAATAAACTGTATAAAACTCCAACCAAGATATTCTCAAGTTTTTTTGTTGGTTCAACTAGAATTTGTTGATGGAAGTCTATAACTAGTTTATGTATTTATTCTCACTGTTTTATTCTCAAAACACAATGATTGCGGCATGCGACAAACGTCAATTGTCAACAGTTGAAACGTATGTTTTCGTATGTATATGAACTTTTTGGAGACAACACGACAAAGAGTGAATGCGATGCCTATATTTTTGTAAAATATTTTAACCCTAGCACCCTTTACTAGCACACATTTTTTGTATATCCTTTTTAACCCATAACCCATGAAAATGTTTCTTGTCAATTTTCACACTAAGTAACTATACGAGACTTTTAGTAGAATTCTACAGTGAACATTTTTATTGAATATTTGTATCCTCTACGAATACTTTTAAGAGTACTTTTTTAGCCTGTTTTTGAAAAGTATCAAAAAACACCCATACAAATGGGCGCCAATCGGCTAAAATGTTGTACAAAATATTCCTTATAAAATTGTTGTATAGATTTGTGACCTAATATAGTGTTTAACCGAAAAAAATGCTAAATTTTGGATAAACTCAAAATTTTCAAACAAAGATGTTCTCAGGTTTTTTTGGTTGATTTCACCAGAATCCGTTGAAGTTTGCAATTATTTTATGCGTGGGTTAATATTTTGCTCAAAACAAAATAACTGCGGCATGCAACAAATGCCAATTGTCAACATATAGAACGCATGTTTTATTACGTAAATTAACTTTTTGATAAAGAGAGGATGAGAGGAAATAAAGAGAAGATTCGATATCTTGTCGCTGTTTTATAATAGTTGTCGAGACCACTGCGTTAATTCCCTCTGACGACAAATTTTTATCATGTTGTCTGTCGCATGTTACACACATATGTAGCTTGAATACTTTGACGACCAGTACAACAATGCGTCACATATATATGTAAATTTCTTTAAAAATGCTTTTTATGGGGGTGAATTGATGAAAACGACAATGCATGATTGCAACAAAATTGCTGTCGTTGGATAAATTAGTTTCTTATTTGACACGCAAAATCAGAAGTGTCGACTTATTTCGGTTTGCAAACATATGACCAATTTATATCTCTTTAAGGTTACAGTCCTCATATTTTGCAAATAAATATTGAAAATATTCCATGAAACCAACAAATTTTCTGTGTGTACATGAGAGTGGACCTCATTGAAATTTGTCAACTGTTGTTGTTTTGAAGATATAGCTAGTTTTATGTGGTCCCTTACGTTACAGTTTTTGGAAATGACGACACTTTTAGAGAAGGTACTTCTACTAAAATTACCAAAATTGGCAACAAAAAAACCTAAATAAGACAACTGTATCGAAGAAAAGGTATCAAATAAACGACTTAACTCGAAATATGGTAACAAACATGTTCTCTTGCATTTCTAGGAGCCAAAATGTGTAGTCTTAAGCGTTACACATTCATATCGTTTTGGTTCTTTTTGAATTTTATACGCGCGCGACACAGGTGAAATAAACGTATGCAGTAATGCGTGACAAAAGCTAGAAAGAATGTTGTGATATTTATGTTTTCTGATGGTGTGGTATATAAATAAACGGAGTACAGTCCAGTCGATATCGAGCGAAATTTAAAAACAACATTTTTCACCCGCTACTACGACAGAAAATAAAATAACTATGTATTTGGCTTTGTTCACGGGATAGGTTTTCGTGGAATATTGTTTTTGATTTCGATTAAAAATCGCGTTCAAAATTATTATGCCACAGACGATACGACAACATTTTAACATTCACCTCGAATATTGTTATGTTTCGGTCGTCGTCAATGTATTCAGGCGTGTATTCAATAGTGTTTCGAGCATCATTCTCTCTGATCACAAGCTCTCATTTTGTCGCTTGTCGCATGCTGTTTTCATTATGTTTTTAGCATTATTTATTTTTTCCGACAATTTCTCATCGTCGCATGTTGCTTTCATTGTGTCTCAAGCATCAAGTTTAAGTAAAAGTTGTCGAAGATTTCGTCTTTTTATTATTTCATTAAAAAACAAACAATTTTACATAAAAATATTTTTGTAACAATATTAAAAATGTTCGCAAATCGATTTTAATGCTGTGCATAGAATAAAATAAATTTTTTCAATTAAAATTTACTGTGCAAGGTTTGAATGTCGCTACAAGAACCTGTTGAGATGTATAAGTAAAAAGTTGTAAATTTTGATTTTTTATACTAAATTTGACATATGTTGAATATGACGTTCAACTCGGTAAATAAAAATCGAGCTACTGTGGTATTTCATGAAAAATATGATTGACAAGGTTCAAGTTCTGATATTGTTCGATACAAGAACCTATTGAGAATTATAAGTGACGAAGTTGAAGTGCTGATTTTTTTCTTCAATTTTGACAGATATTGATAATGAAGTACACATGGATGAATTATGACTGAGTTACTTCAGTAGCTCATGAATATTTAACATGAAAGAGTGAATCGGTTTAAAATTTTGACAACGACATGCTCTGGAATTTTTTTCGATATGAGGTGCTTGTTAGATGTTGAATGGAACGATTTTTCAAAACTAAATTAACATTTTGATTATCAACAGCCAAGTTCTGGTTTTGAAACTGTTGTTGTGAAAATAAAATTCTACTCTAAAGCCATACTTAATTATTTTCTATAACGATAATCGATGAATTTTATGTGAGATCGATAAACATAAAACATAACTGATCCTTTTTATTTGTGTCATAAGTAAGTTTTTTTTGCTCGAAGTTGTTGATAGTTTGACTCTTTTGATTTTAATTATTGACCGGTAGTAATTTTGTTATTCTAGCTGTTGTAGTGCTGGTTGAGTTGTCATTATTGTTGTTGTTGTTATTGTTGTTGTTCATATCAGTATTGCTGTTGATTGTTGTTGGCAAATTATCTCTGGTTGTAATAAAATAATTGGTAGAATTTAATAAACGATTTAAATTTTCAATAATTGCAACAATTTCCGAATCATCAACAACATCATCATCATTATCATCATTGTTTGTTGCAACATCATTTGTTGCTGTAGTTGTCGATGCAGTCGCAGTTGCTGGTGATGTTGCAAGCGAAAATGATGTTGATGTTGTATCAATAATTGTTGCTGTTGTTGGAATTAACGTGCGATTAGTTGTTGGAAAAGGAAGGAATGTTGTTGTGGTTGCAGGCGTTGTCGTTGTCGTCCTTGTCGTCGTCGTTGTTGTTGTTGGTGTTGTTGAGGGTATGACATTGTTATTGTTGGTTATAGAGGAAATTGTTGTTGCGGGTGTGGTGGTCATGCGCACACTCACTTTTCTTGCTTCATCGACCGAAGTCGTCGATTCGTTATCGTTCTCGGCTGGCATTGCAGTCTCTTTCGTGTCCGGTGCAAAGGTGGGCAAATCAATTTGCACACGTGTGCCAATTGCAGGCAGACTATTTGAATTGACGTCATTGCTACTCACGTCATTATCACTATCATCGTTCTCTTCAACATCATCGAAGCCTGCATCAAAATCGGAATCAGATCTGGCTGTTGTACTGGGACGATTGTTGCCAAGCAGTGCTGGCAAAAGGCTTGGACCCGCAACGCGTATAACTTGACCTATTATGCGGTTAACAATACCATCGATTTGCTACAAACAGAATTGAAAGTATTTAAATGTTTGCTGGGCTATTTTTGATGGACAAATGATCGACTTGGAGTGGTAAATGGTGGCCGGTACAAAAAATTGTCATGCATGGATTTTCAATTATAACGAAAACCAGTTTTTGTTATGATAAAAATAAAAGCATAAAGTTGGCTCCGCCATTTTGAATTAATTAATAAAAAAACTTTGTGCTGCAATGTGCTGGATGTGAAAAGTTATGTGCTTTATTTGGAAACAGGTTGTTTTACATAGATTTGACTTTTATGAAGTGAATATTTTACTATAAATTTTTTTAAGCATTTGAAAAGTGTGCTATATTGTGCTCTAGATGTGCTATAACATTTAATAGAGACATTTAAATTCTGCCTCATATAAGTTGCTTCACTGTCATTTAGTCAAATAAATGCTTAATAAATTAATAAGTTATGCCTTAAGTGCAGTTTTTAATCGCTAAAAACTCTTCATTTGATATAGTTTTAATAAAAGCATTAGCAATTAAACATTTTATAACCTTTCAATGACAGCTTCAATACCTCTCCTTGCCGTTTTTATAACAAAAATTTAAAACTGCCTTCAAATGTGAATTCTGATCAAATTTTATTGTAAAAATAAAATTTTTGAACTAAACAAAGTAAAATTTTATGCTTAAATACATGTTATTAGGTTTTAAACACATATTATAGCATAGCATAGCTAGAGCACATTACAGCACAACCTTAAATTTTCCCGTGAAGTTGATTTTTCATAAGAAATAATTTTAAAAAAATTTTCAGAATGACAAATGATGGTGCACACTGAGCACATTACAGCACATTTTTTTGTTTGAGGATCAAATAAAAATGGCTCAGATTTATGCACAAAAAAAAATATTTGCAAACTTAATCAAACCGAAAAGCTTTCAAATATAAATTACGAGCACGTGTTCGTCGTACAAGATCTTAGATGCACGATTGACAAGAATGAAATAGTTGTTATAAGGTACATTATGTATTTAGCAAATTAACTACGGAGTGGATTTAAGTTAATAAAAAGTCTTAAACTGACAAGCACACACAAATTCACAGACTGTAGCTTGTTCTGGAGGCTTTTGTCTCACTCACTCTTTCACACACTTAAGTTGCAAAGATACGAGCATGTGATTTGTGTTTGCTTGCCAGAGTCAAGCTATGCTATTCAATTAACATGCATTCATTTCAACTCATTAAAATTAGTCACTCGGGTGCAGTAGAACAACTACTAAATACTGGGTGTTAAAAACGAAAAAAAAACAAACTAAAGTGGAGTTCAAGGATCAAAATGAAATCAAATCAAATAAAATAATGTTTAAAATTTTCTCTTAAATAAAACATAATTAAAAATTTTGAAACAACTGTGAATATGTCAAAAAAATTGTGCCAATTGTTATATTTTGCGAATGGATCGAATTGAAAGAGTTCTGCTATGCTTTGCTTGTAATATATTTTTGTGCATTGTTATGTATGCACTTTTTTTTTGTCATTTTTTAATTATGATTTCTGTAAATTATGCTCAATATTTTTCATTTCATGCCATTTCATTTAATTTCATTTCATTTCCTGCATACGTTTTATTTTAAATATTAATTTTCGTCAGGCTGAAATACAGTTTCAACTTCATTTTGCGGCGTATTATTTTCACTATCATTATTATCATTATCATCATCCTCCTTATTATTAGTTTCATTTTCATCATCGTTGTTTATTCTTGTTCTGCCACCTTGAGTTAGAGATGGGTTCAAGGCGTTTCCTAATATGCTTGGACCTAATTGTTGCAAAATTTGCTGCACTATCTGATTTATAACAGCATCGATTTGCTATGTGGAAATAATATGTTTTGGTAAATTTGTCGATTTTGTTTTTATTTAATATCATAAGTTTAAGTAAAGAAAAATTTGTATTTAATAATATGTGCAAAAATTATGTCTGTATCAATTTATTAAAAAAAAAGTGAATCCTACTCGCCCATCACAAAATCTTTCTAACCTGTTAAGACAGTTTCGGTCACAAATAGCAAATCTCTTCTCTTTAAATGTTTTGCTCAGAGTATTCCAAAATAGACACGTTCCTTAAATTAATAATTACGTGGAAAAAATAAAAAAAAAAGTTCATCATGTGAGATTTAGTAAATTATATTCGAAACTGGCATGTATACATAGCTTGTACCAAAACTGTTGGTAAAATGTATTTAGATGGGTTTTCAAAAAAGTGCACAATTTTGCGTTTTGGGACGACTCTTATGCAATGGAAACTGTGTTCAAATAGTCTACGCGAAGACCAAAGATATGTTGTTTCTTATTTAGAAAAAATTTTCAGGTCAAATAGAGTTAAAATCCAATGCAATTTCGCCATCCGTTTTGGTGCAAGCTTAACTCAATTATATATTGTTGCCAAAAACATGCCTTAAAGTTATAATTTCAGAACTTTTTTCAAAGAATTGAAAACATTTTCAGTATACCTTTAAAAGGGAAACACAGGAGTAAGAATTTTGAAAAAAAGGAATGTAAAGCTATGGATTTATTCAAATAAGTGACTAAAAATTAAGAACATAAAAAGAGTATTTTTCGAAACAAAGCTAATTTACATAGTTTTCAACACGACCCTGTATATATACTTTCGTGAGTTGAGGTAATTTTGAGTTATAGATTGGTTATCTTCATTAATCAAGACTTTGAAAAATTTAAAGTCACGAAACCAAAAATGACTTAGAGCAGTTAATAACGAAAATTGAAGTTTTACATTTGAATAAAATGTTAAATATCAGGGTTTGTCTACAAATTTGAAAGCAGGTAGCCAATGTTTTATTTAATTTATTATTTAATAAAATAATTAATTCAGTTTAATTTAAAAATTATTTATATAATTATTTTTTGTAAAACTATTATTATAAATGTTCATATTGTTATTTCATGTGATTATTTCTAGTTGATTTTATTTGCTAGAAGCTTGCAAAATGGTAAGAAGTCACTATTTTTGAGAAGTAAATTTAAATACTCAGTTTGTAACAAAATTAATCACATAGTTTTCAAATTTGAGAATTTTTGTGTATATTCTGTAGTCAATCATTCTTTGAGCTAAAAATCAATTAAAAAATCTTAAGACCTTTTTTGTTGCTTAGGCCGCGTGCATAGTAAACGCCGGTTCAGACAGACAGGCAGGCTGAAATCTGTGTGAACAAACGAGATACAAATAGCTATCTATCTCGTTTTTTCACACACTCTGCCTACCTGCCTGTCTGAATCGGCGTTTACTATGCACGCGGCTTTATACAAATTTCGTACGGTACTATATTTCATTTAGTTTTTCTCAATAATTGATTTTGCAGCATCCATAAGTTGATCAGTTTTGTTACAGTCGTTTGAGTAGGCGTTACTCGTTAAAAAAAGTAAAAAATACATAATTCGCTATAAGAAGAAATGAATTAAGAACTGTTAACAATTATTGGTGAGTGGAAGTGTTGATGGTATATTTCTATAGAAGCTTATATGATGCTTTAAAGGATAAATAAAAAAAACATTATCGGATGGCATTAAACGTATTGTGGAAGGAAAATGAAATGGAAGCCTTTCGTTCCGCACCATTGCAATATACGCTAGTGCAGTATATCCACGGTGCAGTTCAAAACTTGTCTAAAAATTGCCAAATTTCTGGGCCTAAGAATCGTGGAAGATGGACAAGAAAACTTAACGACTGCGACATCACAGTGATGAGCCCTTCCTGGTTTCTGGTACTAAAAAATTATGGACTGACATTTAGAATTAACTCAAAAACATCCATAAAGAAGTTTCCCGCATGACCGTACACGCTGAAAAGAACCGGTGTCAAAGCTCGGCGAAAAGTCAAGAAACCAGACTATTAGACTATTTAAAGACAAACAAATGCAATGTGATGGAGTGGCCTCTCAAAGTCCAGATCTTTAACTGATTAAGAATTTGTGGTTTATTATAAAAAAACGGGTGTACGATTAAGCGGAAACACCAAAAAACCAACATGAGTTTCTTTCGCGCTGTAAAGGGATTTGGCAATTCATTGCTTTGAATGAGAATTAATATGGAAAAAAGAGCCGAAAAAAAGTAGTATCATAATTGATGACATGCTTTTTTAACTTTCTTGCTCAATATTTTTGTGTCAGTCTGCAGATGACAGCGTGAATGGTACAAAATGATAATTTGATCTCACTTGATCTTTACTTTTGTTTTTCTATGTGACAAAAAAAGTAAGAGTATAAGCGACGCTATAATCTTTTCAAAGTAACTTCATAAGCTTAAAGCGAGCAAGCAATGTTTGCAATGCTTTGCTTAATATTTTATAAAATAAAAGTAAATTATTTGGCATTAAAGTGAACTGTATTATTCCAGAATTTCGTAGTGTAAAAACGCTTTTACTCTAACATATCAAAGTATGAAGTATCAACGCTTCAATCATCGCTTTGTTTGCAGCTTACACTCTGTTAACAGCCTAAGACCGTATTTGTTGTGCGCACCGAAAATGGTACTGTCCTGGGCTTTCAGGCGGGAACAGGTTTTTTGAGCTGATTGGCTGTAAAGTCAACGCTTATTGCTTGATGACACCAACTGCGCTGATCTGCAAGAAGATACTTTAAAACCTTTAAGCAAGCGATCGAAATGATATTTCGAAATTTGAAAACAAAACTGAATGATGCAGAATTAGGGAGAGATAACAGGAGTAGCAAAAAATTTATTTTTCTCTGATATAATCAAAACATTAGTGGTCTTCATGAAAGCCCTTAATTCGCATATGTGTATTTGCGTAAATTTGTATACGCCATTTAATGAACACACCCTACAAGATGCGAGTATGTAAATAAGTTGTTTCAGTAAAAAATACCAATATGAGGTTTACATACGTTGAAAATGCATAGGAATTTTGCGAGCATCTCGTAAACTTTTTTGTATGGAGTAAGAGAACAGCTGATATACGCTGTGAAAACTTGCGAGGTTTACGTGGTATTCGAGGAATTAGCGGGATTTCATGAGGACAAAACTTTGCTTGCAGCCTAAGGCCGCGTTTATAGTGGACGCGATTCAGACAGGCAGGCAGACAGGCAGGCTGAAATCTGTGTGAAAAAACGAGATGCAGATAGCTATCAATATCGCTTGTTCACATTGCCTGTCTGACTCGGTGTTCACTATAACCGCAACCTAAGGCTGTTAATGGTGCGAGTTGAAGCTGGCACGTGCGTGCTGAAGCTGAAGCCAGAAAAAATTTCTCGGAATATGTTAAAGAAGGCATCATATTAAGAGATAAATGGTATTGACTTTGCTACCATTAATTCTATTCTCTAAATGTGATCCTAAAAATTCCCTAAAAATGCTTAAAAGCTTCCATAAAAAAGAGAAATACATAAAAATATATCGTGTTTTTTGAAAAAAGATTTTATTTTTGAGGTAAGATTTGTTTTTATTGAAGAAAATACTTCGCATAGTGAATTTTTTTCAAAATATAGGAAATATTTTTCATTTTGAAAAATTTTTCTCTATAAATGAGCATTTTTTGTGCGAGAAAAATACGTGTTATTATTAGAGACATGAAATATTTTCATTTCTCACAAGTGAAAAAGTATTTCTACGAAAATGTTTAAATTTATTCTAATTGAAGAAAATTTTATTTAAAAAAAAGAAAATTGCTATAATCGAAAATAGAGAAATTTTTATCGCAGAAAGATTGGTGTTTTTTCTGAGTGCGTGCACGCTTGCGATTCTTGTAGATGAAATCATGTTGTCAATGCAAACTTTGCTGTGAAATGAGTTTGTCCACACTCGAAAAGAAAATGAAAGCAAAGTATTTGCACTGATTTCTAAATCGTTGTTGATAGCTTTTGAGCTTCTGTTTTCAAGTTTAAGAATTTCAATTAATTTATTGTTTAAAAATGCAAAAACCATTCAAAATTCAATCTTTTCATGATAATTTACTTTGCGATTTTCTTTAATAATAATAAATACTTAAGAAATCGAACGTTCACCAAAACATTCGCATCGTGTTCTCTTAAGAGAGACTAAATTAATACGAACAATCGCTTTGGCAAACGCGCTCATGAAAAATGTGTATTCATCAAATCTCTGCATGTGCTCTTTAAAGTATTTATCATACAATATAATCGCAAAATGAGTTATCATGTGAATATTGAATTTTCAATCGTTCGTGAGCGTATTTCTCAAAGTTCATGGGTAAAGCGCAGGCAGAAGAAATCATGAAGCAGTTGCATGAGGTCGTTAATAAATTTTTTTGTTGTCCGTTCGCGTAGTTAATTTTAAAACTGAGCGGCATATCAAATATTACAAAGAAAAAACTTGTTGATTTTAATAAAGAAACAAATTTTTCGAAGAGACTTCAAGTGAAAACAACAATAATTTTTTTTTAATGGTATTTTGTAATACTTGAACCGGGTTTCAAGTACAGAATATTTGAATTACTCGCTAAGTTCATTGAAAAAAAAACATCCCATATAAACTATGGCTTCAATTTTAGCCTATGTATAGTAAAAATTTCCATTTAGGTGAATCACACCCAGATCAATTCACTGCGTTCAGACAATGGAAAGGTTTGTCTAACTTTGCAACACTGCAGCTAATTTTAAATTATTCAAGTGTTGAACGATGCTTCTAATTGAAATAATAATTAACAATAAGTTGGGCACGTGATTGTCACTCGAACAAAAGAAATTCACATACAGCCAGACAGACAGCAAGCCGTCAAGTCCAAGCTTTTAAAACTGCTTTGACACTTGAAGCCAAGCGAGTCAAATGGCGCAAAACAATAGTAAACTATCAACTGACAGATAGACACGCCATTGTGTAGACATAAACAATAACAAATTGCTATGCAAGGCGTAGCTGTAACTGTTTTGTATTTGTTTTGGTTTGAATTGAACAATTTCAAAAGTGCCTGAATTTAAAGGTGAGGTTGTTTTTTCTATTTTAATTCAACTCACTAACATTTTTGTAGTCGCTGCTGGAACTCTTGTATTTAGTTTGAGTGAACAGAAAACATACCTTTGTGATATCTGGGAACAACTCACGCAACAGCCCAATTGTTCGCTTATTACGTTCTGCTATCGCCTGTTCCTGATCTGTAGAGCCAAGGGTTAAGACATCGATTTCCTGCAAAGAGATTTAACATATTATTAGTTGAAATATAAATGAAAATATATGCAAATAAAGATGAACATAAAAAAAAATCGGTCATGGGTTAAATAATTGAAAAACATAATTCTCATGATTTATTTATAACTAAAGATAAGTACTATGTGTCATAATCGACATTACAAAATTCATTATTTTAACCATGTCATAAATTTATTTTTTTATTATTTTAATGATTATTCTCCAAAACTCTGATTTAGAATAATAGTTTTTAAGCATATGCTTAAAAGATTTGATTTATGTTATGACAATTTTCAACTTAACAACTCGATAATTTGCGAGACTTAAAGACAAAAGCAACATAAAAAGTTATAGAAAAAAACAAAAACACTAAATTAATAAGTTATGGCGCGAGTCATCAGTCACGAATCTACCAAGATTAAACCGAGTTACGATGCTGTGCAGCTGTTTTCCAGCCGTTGGCTATATAATTGAGATTTTAGTGCCGGTGTTTTTTTTTTAAACATAAAATTTTAACACGCTCTGAAGCAAGTGCTAAAAATCGTTAAATGTTTTATAATTCTATGGTTATTATTTGCTCCCACCATCACGTACTTAATTATGTTTTATTAACAATGGGAAGTGTTTTTACAGATCGACAGTTATGGTTGTTGGAAAGATGGTGATGGTAATAGTGAAAGGTTTTGATACAGACATTGTTATAAACTATGCATTAGTGAAGGGTTTTGCACGACTCGAGTACTTGAGATCAACTAAAGATCGATATAAAATCGAGTCGAGGTTAAGATCAAGTCAGAATACAAATAAAATCAAGTCAAATGTAGATGATATTTAGTAAAGATCGATTTGAAGTTAAATGGATGCTGAGTTAAAATCGGAGAGAAATTAGGTCAGTTTTAAAAATGTCGATCAGATTAAATGATCTGTCAAATGAAGATAGACTAAATGAAAGTGGTGACTAGTCAACTGCAAACCGATTTTAGGCTTAGTTGATCGCCGATATCAAATCATGATTGAAATTAAATAGAATTAAAAAGTTCAAGTGCAAATCGATGAAATTTTAATTATGATGTTAATCAAAGGCAGTCAAGATTTCGATAAAAAACCAGGTCAAGATCGAAATGAAGCTAGCTTAAGTTTGTGATAACTGAAGTCTGGATTTAGATAAAAAGAAAGTAATGATCATAAACAATTCAAGAAATGCTTGAGATAAAATGAATTTAAAACCAGAATGTAAGCCAATGAATCCCGAGTTCAATCCTCACCTCGGGCAAAAGTTTTTTCAATAGAAATACTTCTTTCTGCTTGGCCATCACCTCTCTAGCGACAATGGCAAACATCAGAGGATAAACAATGAAACTGTTCGGAATCAGCATAATACACGTAGGTAAAGTTCTCTATCAATTGTGTACAAACATTTAACAAAGAAATTCGGTCCTTTCAAAGTCCTTTCAAAGGCTGAAATGGCCAATTCGTTTTTGTTTTAATACCGATATAAAACCAATTTGAAATATTTCCAATAAAATCTGGTCAAATGATATAATTTATTTTACCAGGAATATGTTCAAGAATGGTTCCAAATTCGAGATAAAGCCACGATCGAGATAAATAAATATTGAGATTAAATTTAGTCATCAATATCAAATCAAAGAAATGTTCGGAAAGAATGAAGTCAAAATTGAGATCATATCAACTCATCATACTTAAAAAAATTGTATCAAATAAGTCAAAATCAAATCATATACGAAGTCATATCAAGGTTGAGATAAAATCAAGTCAAGATCAAGGTTTAGATCAGTATTATGTCAGGCCAGTATTATAAGAAGTCCAATCAGATCAGGAAAATTCAAAGATTTATAGCCAATGTCAAGTTAAACAATAAGATCAAAATCAAGGTAAAAAAGCCAAAGTAAAAATATGACTTACAAATTGGATCAATTCAATATGTGACTATTTTTTAAACTATAATTAAAAAATCGGTAGCGAAATACCGATTTACAGTATATTTTGAAAACTAAAGTAAGGTTTTTTCGAAAAGCACATAAAGATCGAGTTCAAAATCAAAATCAAGATCAAGATCAATATCAAGATCAAGATCAAGATCAAGATCAAGATCAAGATCAAGATCAAGATCAAGATCAAGATCAAGATCAAGATCAAGATCAAGATCAAGATCCAGATCAAGATCAAGATCAAGATCAAGATCAAGATCAAGATCAAGATCAAGATCAAGATCAAGATCAAGATCAAGATCAAGATCAAGATCAAGATCAAGATCAAGATCAAGATCAAGATCAAGATCAAGATCAAGATCAAGATCAAGATCAAGATCAAGATCAAGATCAAGATCAAGATCAAGATCAAGATCAAGATCAAGATCAAGATCAAGATCAAGATCAAGATCAAGATCAAGATCAAGATCAAGATCAAGATCAAGATCAAGATCAAGATCAAGATCAAGATCAAGATCAAGATCAAGATCAAGATCAAGATCAAGATCAAGATCAAGATCAAGATCAAGATCAAGATCAAGATCAAGATCAAGATCAAGATCAAGATCAAGATCAAGATCAAGATCAAGATCAAGATCAAGATCAAGATCAAGATCAAGATCAAGATCAAGATCAAGATCAAGATCAAGATCAAGATCAAGATCAAGATCAAGATCAAGATCAAGATCAAGATCAAGATCAAGATCAAGATCAAGATCAAGATCAAGATCAAGATCAAGATCAAGATCAAGATCAAGATCAAGATCAAGATCAAGATCAAGATCAAGATCAAGATCAAGATCAAGATCAAGATCAAGATCAAGATCAAGATCAAGATCAAGATCAAGATCAAGATCAAGATCAAGATCAAGATCAAGATCAAAATCATAATCAAGATCAAGATTCAAGATTCAAGATTCAAGATTCAAGATTCATGATTTAAGATTCAAGATTCAAGATTCAAGATTCAAAATTCAAGATTCAAGATTCAAGATTCAAGATTCAAGATTCAAGATTCAAGATTCAAGATTTAAGATTCAAGATTCAAGATTCAAGATTCAAGATTCTAGATTCAAGATTCAAGATTCAAGATTCAAGATTCAAGATTCAAGATTCAAGATTCAAGATTCAAGATTCAAGATTCAAGATTCAAGATTCAAGATTCAAGATTCAAGATTCAAGATTTAAGATTCAAGATTCAATATTCAAGATTCAAGATTCAAGATTCAAGATTCAAGATTCAAGATTCAAGATTCAAGATTCAAGATTCAAGATTCAAGATTCAAGATTCAAGATTCAAGATTCAAGATTCAAGATTCAAGATTCAAGATTCAAGATTCAAGATTCAAGATTCAAGATTCAAGATTCAAGATTCAAGATTCAAGATTCAAGATTCAAGATTCAAGATTCAAGATTCAAGATTCAAGATTCAAGATTCAAGATTCAAGATTCAAGATTCAAGATTTAAGATTCAAGATTCAATATTCAAGATTCAAGATTCAAGATTCAAGATTCAAGATTCAAGATTCAAGATTCAAGATTCAAGATTCAAGATTCAAGATTCAAGATTCAAGATTCAAGATTCAAGATTCAAGATTCAAGATTCAAGATTCAAGATTCAAGATTCAAGATTCAAGATTCAAGATTCAAGATTCAAGATTCAAGATTCAAGATTCAAGATTCAAGATTCAAGATTTAAGCTTCAAGATTTAAGCTTCAAAATTCAAAATTCAAAATTCAAAATTCAAAATTCAAAATTCAAAATTCAAAATTCAAAATTCAAAATTCAAAATTCAAAATTCAAAATTCAAAATTCAAAATTCAAAATTCAAAATTCAAAATTCAAAATTAAAAATTAAAAATTCAAAATTCAAAATTAAAAATTAAAAATTCAAAATTCAAAATTCAAAATTCAAAATTCAAAATTCAAAATTAAAAATTCAAAATTCAAAATTAAAAATTCAAAATTCAAAATTCAAAATTCAAAATTCAAAATTCAAAATTCAAAATTCAAAATTCAAAATTCAAAATTCAAAATTCAAAATTCAAAATTCAAAATTCAAAATTCAAAATTCAAAATTCAAAATTCAAAATTCAAAATTCAAAATTCAAAATTCAAAATTCAAAATTCAAAATTCAAAATTCAAAATTCAAAATTCAAAATTCAAAATTCAAAATTCAAAATTCAAAATTCAAAATTCAAAATTCAAAATTCAAAATTCAAAATTCAAAATTCAAAATTCAAAATTCAAAATTCAAAATTCAAAATTCAAAATTCAAAATTCAAAATTCAAAATTCAAAATTCAAAATTCAAAATTCAAAATTCAAAATTAAAAATTCAAAATTCAAAATTCAAAATTCAAAATTCAAAATTCAAAATTCAAAATTCAAAATTCAAAATTCAAAATTCAAAATTCAAAATTCAAAATTCAATTTGAATTTGAATTTGAATTTGAATTTGAATTTGAATTTGAATTTGAATTTGAATTTGAATTTGAATTTGAATTTAAATTTCAATTTGAATTTGAGTTTGAGTTTGAATTTGAATTTGAATTTAAAGTTGAATTTCGAATTTCTTTAAAAAATTTTCTATTTATAAAAAGCTGAGAAATATGTATTTTCTAATTTTTTCCGTTAAAATTTAGTTGAACAATGTAATAAAAGGTTTTTCACGTAAATGAAATGTATGCACAAAACTATAAAATAACAGTGTACACTCGATGATACCTAACATCAAATCGAAAATTTAAAAACCTCGACATGAAATGTTCAGTAACCATCAAAATAAGCATTTTGATAGCCTTTATTGTGGAGATTGATCAAGCATTGCCAAAATATATTGTTTATTTTGTCGTTATTCAGTGCCGTTATAGAAATATGTAAAAATGGTAAAAACTTTATTATTATTAAAGACATTTCAAACAATTATTTTGAATTAAAACTTTAAAAATAATTCTTTTAAAACAAATTTATGTCCCTTTTATTTGATTTAAAGACCATTACCAAGTTCAACTTTGCTAACCTTTATCATATTTGTTTTGTGTTTCCAGTTAACAGCATTGAATAACCAACAGCAAAATAAATAAATAAATTTGCAGCCCTAAAACAACATTAAAAAACCGTGGGTCATGTTCATGGACTTTCTCCGCATGATCTCGTCAGACAATGCAGCCGTCAGACGTCAGCTGCTCTCAGTCTAAATGTTATGCAATAATTGTAGCTTTTCGCAAGCGTGGCTTATTTGAGTAAATTGTTTGAACTTAAAGCTTTTTTCAAACAGCAAGCAGGAAGTTGAGAAAAGCTAATGAAAATATCACGATTTTGTTAAATGCTAAATAAAGTAAAAGAGGTGAAGGTGTTAAAAAGCAAATTTAAATTTGCAACAAAAGAGTTAATGGTTAATAAGCAAATTTTAAAATTGTTTACAAATTGTTTATATTTAAAGTAAATATAAAATAATAATATTAAAATATATAAATATTTTTATCAGATGACAACTTTTTTCATAAAAAGAGCATTTTTATATAGCATGAATTTAGCTAAAACTGTTTCCTGATTCAGTAATTTTTTATGCTTATTTTTAGAAGCCCAAAATTTGTTCAGCATACCTAATGAGCATTACGTTTCGGCTGTTAATAACGTCACGTTTGACGTAGGTCGTAACATTGTTTGAGAACTAAAATTAAGGAAGTGAATGAAGATAAAAGAAAACCAACAATAGCTTTATGCGCTGTTGACTTGAACAACAAATTATCACAACAAATGGTCGCATTAAAATTAAACTTGAGCGTCCAAATAAACTGCAGCTTTACAGCTTCCTTCACAGTCTGACTTCTGACACATCTACTGTGAACAATGTTTTCTATGTCGTTGTCTACAATAATCAGAGTGCTGCTGTCAGTCAATGTTGTCTGCAGGTAATCACCAGGTCACTGTTTTTATTGATTCTTATAAATCATTTGTTAGTTTTAAAAAAATGTTATTTTGGCTTTTTTTTACAGCTTTTTCATAGTTATTATTTTAAGCTATTAAAATTTTATAAGCACCCATTATTGATTGTTCTGCCTTCTCAATTGATATTTTAAATAAGCAATCACACATCATTCAGTAGCATTTTTCATGCACCTTCGCTGGTTATTAATATTTATGATACCTATGTTTGCTAATCGAATTATTTATGTATGTGTGTGAGCTTTGGTATGTTTTTTTATTTTTTGAGCCATTCAATATGATCCGTTCGTTGCGATTGATTGAACAAAAAGACATTATAAACTGTTTAAGCAAATAATTTATGTCGGTTAAGGTCGAATATTTTTACATTGTTGAAAGTTATGGTAAACGAGCTAATCAATAAAGCTTAATAAAGTTAACCAAAGCTTTGATCGCTACTAATTATTTTTTATTGTAGTAACTAAGTGAGAAAGGTCTCACCCTGGATCGCAGTTCACGGAATATTTGTAAGTTTAAAAAAATTAAATGAAATAAATTGAGTCATAAGCAAGCATTCAAAAAGTGGACTGTTTGATCAAGACCAATATCGCCTGGGGTCGAAATTAGAGCAGTTTTCAGTTTGCCTACTTATAGTTATGTAGAATAAGCGAGGTGGTTAAAATAAGTTCGAGGCTATAACATTTAATTGATTTGAGATATAAAGCTATTTCCTGCAAAGAATTTTTTTAAAAATTTAATTATTGTTTTAAAAAATAGAATCATAGCCTTGAATTTTTTATGGCAAGAACAGTTCATTAATTTCGTGTCAAAACAAAATACTTTATTTAAAGCTTTTCAGAACTTGACAGAAAAGAAAAAAATTCAAATTTGAGTTCTTCTCTTTTTACAACAAAAATCATTAAATCACCCATATTCTGAGAAAAGATCAAGATTTGTGGTTTTTTTTAAAAGAATTAATTTAAATATAAACAAGAAAGTAACATCACAATTATTATAAAATTTTTTTAAGCTATCTGATAAAAAAAATAAATAAATAAAAGCTCTTTAAGCATGGCAGAGATATTCGCTCCGCAATTCAGAACATAAAATTTGCGACAGTTTTTTGTTAATCTTGGCATTTGGTTGAAATACACGCTAAATATCTAACGAAAATATTAAGATAACGCATTAAAATTGCTAACATTTGGTTAGGGCTTCACTGCGATTCTTATCACATTTGAAAGAAAATTTAACAAGCTTTTAGAAATAATTAGAAAAATAGGAAAAACGTTAAAATTCGACAAAAATATTGACATGGAAAGTCAAACTTTCAAAACTAAAATTCAAAATACATAACAATATTTTTTTTTACAAATTTGACAACTGATGAACGCTTCTGAGAAAAACTCAAATTCCATCAATTCAAAAGAAAAGCTGTTTTTTACAAAAATTTTATTTCTCTCTGAGAAGGTTGCAAACAACTTCATTAGATATATAATTTATGTAAACACAGTTAAAAATGTTCGAAAATTTGGAACATCGATAACCGGATATTTACTACCGATAGGTGTGACGAACTCCGATTCACTGGAGTTCAAACGGAGTTAAAATATAATTTATCGCTAAAATCGAATAATTTTAATATTTAGATTTTGAGAAGATTTGACAATCTAAAGAAATTTTCTTTTATGCATTATTTTTGAACACCGATTGGATAAAAAAACTTGAACACCTTTTGGTGGGACAAAATTTACCGTTCGGAGTAAATTTGTAAGCTCCGCTCAATCGGATTTTATTCACACCGAGTGGTGTTGGATTCCCTGAACATCCAAACGGTGCATCCGGGAGTCCAAATTTCTAAGTATGTACATTCTGCAAATCTGTCTAAAAGTACTTTCAAATGACAAAATTTCATTTCCTTTGACTAACACTAAATATCAGAAAAACGTTCGACAACTTCCAATGTTCACGTATTAATATATAAGATATATACATTTCATATGTTTCTACAAAGATCAAAACCAACATGAAAATTAAGATCATCATGAAGATCAAGATCAACATTGAGATCAAGATCAAGATCAAGATCAAGATCAAGATCAAGATCAAGATCAAGATCAAGATCAAGATCAAGATCAAGATCAAGATCAAGATCAAGATCAAGATCAAGATCAAGATCAAGATCAAGATCAAGATCAAGATCAAGATCAAGATCAAGTTCAAGATTCAAGATTCAAGTTCAAGATTCAAGATTCAAGATTCAAGATTCAAGATTCAAGATTCAAGATTCAAGATTCAAGATTCAAGATTCAAGATTCAAGATTCAAGATTCAAGATTCAAGATTCAAGATTCAAGATTCAAGATTCAAGATTCAAGATTCAAGATTCAAGATTCAAGATTCAAGATTCAAGATTCAAGATTCAAGATTCAAGATTCAAGATTCAAGATTCAAGATTCAAGATTCAAGATTCAAGATTCAAGATTCAAGATTCAAGATTCAAGATTCAAGATTCAAGATTCAAGATTCAAGATTCAAGATTCAAGATTCAAGATTCAAGATTCAAGATTCAAGATTCAAGATTCAAGATTCAAGATTCAAGATTCAAGATTCAAGATTCAAGATTCAAGATTCAAGATTCAAGATTCAAGATTCAAGATTCAAGATTCAAGATTCAAGATTCAAGATTCAAGATTCAAGATTCAAGATTCAAGATTCAAGATTCAAGATTCAAGATTCAAGATTCAAGATTCAAGATTCAAGATTCAAGATTCAAGATTCAAGATTCAAGATTCAAGATTCAAGATTCAAGATTCAAGATTCAAGATTCAAGATTCAAGATTCAAGATTCAAGATTCAAGATTCAAGATTAAAGATTAAAAATTAAAGATTAAAGATTCAAGATTCAAGATTCAAGATTCAAGATTCAAGATTCAAGATTCAAGATTCAAGATTCAAGATTCAAGATTCAAGATTCAAGATTCAAGATTCAAGATTCAAGATTCAAGATTCAAGATTGAAGATTCAAGATTCAAGATTCAAGATTCAAGATTCAAGATTCAAGATTCAAGATTCAAGATTCAAGATTCAAGATTCAAGATTCAAGATTCAAGATTCAAGATTCAAGATTCAAGATTCAAGATTCAAGATTCAAGATTCAAGATTCAAGATTCAAGATTCAAGATTCAAGATTCAAGATTCAAGATTCAAGATTCAAGATTCAAGATTCAAGATTCAAGATTCAAGATTCAAGATTCAAGATTCAAGATTCAAGATTCAAGATTCAAGATTCAAGATTCAAGATTCAAGATTCAAGATTCAAGATTCAAGATTCAAGATTCAAGATTCAAGATTCAAGATTCAAGATTCAAGATTCAAGATTCAAGATTCAAGATTCAAGATTCAAGATTCAAGATTCAAGATTCAAGATTCAAGATTCAAGATTCAAGATTCAAGATTCAAGATTCAAGATTCAAGATTCAAGATTCAAGATTCAAGATTCAAGATTCAAGATTCAAGATTCAAGATTCAAGATTCAAGATTCAAGATTCAAGATTCAAGATTCAAGATTCAAGATTCAAGATTCAAGATTCAAGATTCAAGATTCAAGATTCAAGATTCAAGATTCAAGATTCAAGATTCAAGATTCAAGATTCAAGATTCAAGATTCAAGATTCAAGATTCAAGATTCAAGATTCAAGATTCAAGATTCAAGATTCAAGATTCAAGATTCAAGATTCAAGATTCAAGATTCAAGATTCAAGATTGAAGATTGAAGATTCAAGATTCAAGATTCAAGATTCAAGATTCAAGATTCAAGATTCAAGATTCAAGATTCAAGATTCAAGATTCAAGATTCAAGATTCAAGATTCAAGATTCAAGATTCAAGATTCAAGATTCAAGATTCAAGATTCAAGATTCAAGATTCAAGATTCAAGATTCAAGATTCAAGATTCAAGATTCAAGATTCAAGATTCAAGATTCAAGATTCAAGATTCAAGATTCAAGATTCAAGATTCAAGATTCAAGATTCAAGATTCAAGATTCAAGATTCAAGATTCAAGATTCAAGATTCAAGATTCAAGATTCAAGATTCAAGATTCAAGATTCAAGATTCAAGATTCAAGATTGAAGATTCAAGATTCAAGATTCAAGATTCAAGATTCAAGATTCAAGATTCAAGATTCAAGATTCAAGATTCAAGATTCAAGATTCAAGATTCAAGATTCAAGATTCAAGATTCAAGATTCAAGATTCAAGATTCAAGATTCAAGATTCAAGATTGAAGATTCAAGATTCAAGATTCAAGATTCAAGATTCAAGATTCAAGATTCAAGATTCAAGATTCAAGATTCAAGATTCAAGATTCAAGATTCAAGATTCAAGATTCAAGATTCAAGATTCAAGATTCAAGATTCAAGATTCAAGATTCAAGATTCAAGATTCAAGATTCAAGATTCAAGATTCAAGATTCAAGATTCAAGATTCAAGATTCAAGATTCAAGATTCAAGATTCAAGATTCAAGATTCAAGATTAAAGATTAAAGATTAAAGATTAAAGATTAAAGATTAAAGATTAAAGATTAAAGATTCAAGATTCATGATTCAAGATTCAAGATTCAAGATTCAAGATTCAAGATTCAAGATTTAAGATTCAAAATTAAAAATTCAAAATTCAAAATTCAAAATTCAAAATTCAAAATTCAAAATTCAAAATTCAAAATTCAAAATTCAAAATTCAAAATTCAAAATTCAAAATTCAAAATTCAAAATTCAAAATTCAAAATTCAAAATTCAAAATTCAAAATTCAAAATTCAAAATTCAAAATTCAAAATTCAAAATTCAAAATTCAAGATTCAAGATTCAAGATTCAAGATTCAAAATTCAAAACTCATTATTCAAGATTCAAACCTAAAAATTCTAGATGCAGGATTCAAAATTATAGATTGTGAATTCAAGATTAAAGATTCTAGACTCAAGGTTCAAGATTCAAGATTCAGAATTCAAGATTCAACATTCAAGACTCAAAATTCAAGATTCTACATTCAATATTCAAAATTAAAGATACAAATTGGAAGACTGAAGCCTAGTACTCTGTTCGTTTGCGTGAAATTTCGCTTGCAACATTCGGTTTTTCGTTGCGTGAAAATTCTGACAAATATTTTGCTACGAAGATATTGAAAAAAACTGGACTTTAAGCCCAGAACTCTCTTCGTGTGTTGCGTAAAAATTTAAAAATTCGAGGAAGTCATGCTTTACTTTTCAAAATAGAGTTAATGTATAGAAACAAAAGTTCTAAGAAAAACCATCATTTTGCTCATCAAAATAAATAGGCAGTTCAATTAATTATCGTGAAAAAATGTTGCGAGTATATTTCGCTGCGGAACAGAGTGCTACTTTGATGAACATGTTGTGAAAATGTTGACGCGTATTTGATAACTATCGTTTTTTGTTTAGAGATTCGCATGAAATCTCACATGAAACTGAACAGAGTACTAGGCTTTAAGCCAAATATTCAAGATTCATGAAAAAAGATTTAAGGCTCTAGATTCAAGTTCAAGATTCTTAAATCAAGACACAGGATTTGTTATTAAAAATTCAAGATGTTAAAATTTGGGGATACTAATTAAATAAGAGGAAAAATTGAAAAATCCTGTCAAAAATGAAATTGAAGAAATAGTTTCATGGAACGAATTGTAGTCCTTATTGAAGTTGTGTAAAAAAGCCCATTTTGAACTGATTATGGGCCAAATGTAAAAAAAATTCGATAGTACTAAACCCATACCATAAGCTTTCAAGCCAGGGACGGACATTGAAATCTGTTTTCAGTCTATTTCTCGGTCCGATTTGAACAAACATTTAAAAACTCACACAAATTTGATCAAAGGTAAAGAGCTCGGTCAAAATACTTTCAATGGCCAATTCCTTTTTTTTAATTTCTGTTTTTAAGAACCTCAAGGGAGTACCGCTTCAGGTTTTGAACATAGAACAAAAAATTTCAACATTATTTTGCACATATAAATTCCACTAGTAGGGTACATAAGTAGTTCGACAGAACTCAAAGAATTAATTTTTTCGATCATGTAACTTTTACCCCTTCCTGTAGGCAACTTTTTTATAACACTCTAGGATAGTTAAAGAGTGTTAAAGCAAACACAACATAAAACGAAGCTGTGTTGCTTCGTTTATTAAAAACGACTGTAGACAGTAATTAATGCCAATTGACAAATACACAGCACACCAATAGGTGAGTAAAATAATTTAATTACTTTAGACTTTGTGATAATTACATTGAAGTTAATTCCATAAAAAACTAGTAAGGTATATCTTCGACTTGGTCGAAGTTAAAATACCCCCACGGCCGATTCTTAAGGGTGGAAGAATCTTAAATTGATGAGCTTTTTGTATGTGATTTTGAAAGATTTTATTATTTTTATGTGTCTAAAATACATACATATCAAATTGTTTTCCTGCAGCTTAAATATAAGCCTTTTTATAAATTTTTAAATTTTGGTGTTTGATGGGAGGTGGGCGTGTTAGATTGTGTATGACGCCCATTTTTCTAGCATACCTCAGTTTCGACATAGAATACACAAATACCGAGGTTCTGTCTTGTAACTTTAATATTAGCCTCTTTATAGATTTTTCAATTTTGGGGTTGTATGGGAGGTGGGCGTGTTAATGGGTGGAGAAAGCCCATTTTTATAACACACCTCAGTTTTGACATTAAATACACAAATACCGAGTTTCCATCTTGTAACTTCAATATTAGCCTCTTTATAGATTGTTCAATTTTGAGGTTGTGTGGGAGGTGGGCGTGTTAATGAGTGGATGACGCCCATTTTTCTAACACACCTCAGTTTTGACATTGAATACAGAAATACCGAGTTTCCGTCTTGTAACTTTAATACTAGCCTCTTTATATATTTTTCAATTTTGGGGTTGTATGGGAGGTGGGCGTGTTAGATTTTGTATGACGCCCATTTTTCTAAGACATATCAGCTTTGACATAGAATACACATATACCAAATTTCAGTATTGTAGCTTTAATATTAGCCTCTTTATAGATTTTTCAATTTTGGGGTTGTATGGGAGGTGGGCGTGTTAATGGGTGGAGAAAGCCCATTTTTATAACACACCTTAGTTTTGACATTAAATACACAAATACCGAGTTTCCATCTTGTAACTTTAATATTAGCCTCTTTATAGATTGTTCAATTTTGAGGTTGTATGGAAGGTGGGCGTGTTAATTAGTGGATGACGCCCATTTTTCTAACACACCTCAGTTTTGACATTGAATACACAAATACCGAGTTTCCATCTTGTAGCTTTAATATTAGCCTCTTTATAGATTTTTCAATTTTGGGGTTGTATGGGAGGTGGGCGTGTTAATGGGTGGAGAAAGCCCATTTTTAAAACACACCTCAGTTTTGACATTAAATACACAAATACCGAGTTTCCATCTTGTAACTTTAATATTAGCCTCTTTATAGATTTTTCAATTTTGGGGTTGTATGGGAGGTGGGCGTGTTAGTGGGTGTATGACGCCCATTTTTCTAAGACATATCAGCTTTGACATAGAATACACATATACCAAATTTCAGTATTGTAGCTGTAATATTAGCTTCTTTGTAGAGTTTTCAATTTTGGGGTTGTATGGGAGGTAGGCGTGGTTTTCATCCGATTTAGCTCAAAACAAAATACTTTATTTAAAGCTTTTCAGAACTTGACAGAAAAGAAAAAAATTCAAATTTGAGTTCTTCTCTTTTTACAACAAAAATCATTAAATCACCCCATATTCTGAGAAAAGATCAAGATTTGTGGTTTTTTTTAAAAGAATTAATTTAAATATAAACAAGAAAGTAACATCACAATTATTATAAAATTTTTTTAAGCTATCTGATAAAAAAAATAAATAAATAAAAGCTCTTTAAGCATGGCAGAGATATTCGCTCCGCAATTCAGAACATAAAATTTGCGACAGTTTTTTGTTAATCTTGGCATTTGGTTGAAATACACGCTAAATATCTAACGAAAATATTAAGATAACGCATTAAAATTGCTAACATTTGGTTAGGGCTTCACTGCGATTCTTATCACATTTGAAAGAAAATTTAACAAGCTTTTAGAAATAATTAGAAAAATAGGAAAAACGTTAAAATTCGACAAAAATATTGACATGGAAAGTCAAACTTTCAAAACTAAAATTCAAAATACATAACAATATTTTTTTTTACAAATTTGACAACTGATGAACGCTTCTGAGAAAAACTCAAATTCCATCAATTCAAAAGAAAAGCTGTTTTTTACAAAAATTTTATTTCTCTCTGAGAAGGTTGCAAACAACTTCATTAGATATATAATTTATGTAAACACAGTTAAAAATGTTCGAAAATTTGGAACATCGATAACCGGATATTTACTACCGATAGGTGTGACGAACTCCGATTCACTGGAGTTCAAACGGAGTTAAAATATAATTTATCGCTAAAATCGAATAATTTTAATATTTAGATTTTGAGAAGATTTGACAATCTAAAGAAATTTTCTTTTATGCATTATTTTTGAACACCGATTGGATAAAAAAACTTGAACACCTTTTGGTGGGACAAAATTTACCGTTCGGAGTAAATTTGTAAGCTCCGCTCAATCGGATTTTATTCACACCGAGTGGTGTTGGATTCCCTGAACATCCAAACGGTGCATCCGGGAGTCCAAATTTCTAAGTATGTACATTCTGCAAATCTGTCTAAAAGTACTTTCAAATGACAAAATTTCATTTCCTTTGACTAACACTAAATATCAGAAAAACGTTCGACAACTTCCAATGTTCACGTATTAATATATAAGATATATACATTTCATATGTTTCTACAAAGATCAAAACCAACATGAAAATTAAGATCATCATGAAGATCAAGATCAACATTGAGATCAAGATCAAGATCAAGATCAAGATCAAGATCAAGATCAAGCTCAAGATCAAGATCAAGATCAAGATCAAGATCAAGATCAAGATCAAGATCAAGATCAAGATCAAGATCAAGATCAAGATCAAGATCAAGATCAAGATCAAGATCAAGATCAAGATCAAGATCAAGATCAAGTTCAAGATTCAAGATTCAAGATTCAAGATTCAAGATTCAAGATTCAAGATTCAAGATTCAAGATTCAAGATTCAAGATTCAAGATTCAAGATTCAAGATTCAAGATTCAAGATTCAAGATTCAAGATTCAAGATTCAAGATTCAAGATTCAAGATTCAAGATTCAAGATTCAAGATTCAAGATTCAAGATTCAAGATTCAAGATTCAAGATTCAAGATTCAAGATTCAAGATTCAAGATTCAAGATTCAAGATTCAAGATTCAAGATTCAAGATTCAAGATTCAAGATTCAAGATTCAAGATTCAAGATTCAAGATTCAAGATTCAAGATTCAAGATTCAAGATTCAAGATTCAAGATTCAAGATTCAAGATTCAAGATTCAAGATTCAAGATTCAAGATTCAAGATTCAAGATTCAAGATTCAAGATTCAAGATTCAAGATTCAAGATTCAAGATTCAAGATTCAAGATTCAAGATTCAAGATTCAAGATTCAAGATTCAAGATTCAAGATTCAAGATTCAAGATTCAAGATTCAAGATTCAAGATTCAAGATTCAAGATTCAAGATTCAAGATTCAAGATTCAAGATTCAAGATTCAAGATTCAAGATTCAAGATTCAAGATTCAAGATTCAAGATTCAAGATTCAAGATTCAAGATTCAAGATTCAAGATTCAAGATTCAAGATTCAAGATTCAAGATTGAAGATTCAAGATTCAAGATTCAAGATTCAAGATTCAAGATTCAAGATTCAAGATTCAAGATTCAAGATTCAAGATTCAAGATTCAAGATTCAAGATTCAAGATTCAAGATTCAAGATTCAAGATTCAAGATTCAAGATTCAAGATTCAAGATTCAAGATTCAAGATTCAAGATTCAAGATTCAAGATTCAAGATTCAAGATTCAAGATTCAAGATTCAAGATTCAAGATTCAAGATTCAAGATTCAAGATTCAAGATTCAAGATTCAAGATTCAAGATTCAAGATTCAAGATTCAAGATTCAAGATTCAAGATTCAAGATTCAAGATTCAAGATTCAAGATTCAAGATTCAAGATTCAAGATTCAAGATTCAAGATTCAAGATTCAAGATTCAAGATTCAAGATTCAAGATTCAAGATTCAAGATTCAAGATTCAAGATTCAAGATTCAAGATTCAAGATTCAAGATTCAAGATTCAAGATTCAAGATTCAAGATTCAAGATTCAAGATTCAAGATTCAAGATTCAAGATTCAAGATTCAAGATTCAAGATTCAAGATTCAAGATTCAAGATTCAAGATTCAAGATTCAAGATTCAAGATTCAAGATTCAAGATTCAAGATTCAAGATTCAAGATTCAAGATTCAAGATTCAAGATTCAAGATTCAAGATTCAAGATTCAAGATTCAAGATTCAAGATTCAAGATTCAAGATTCAAGATTCAAGATTCAAGATTCAAGATTCAAGATTCAAGATTCAAGATTCAAGATTCAAGATTCAAGATTCAAGATTCAAGATTCAAGATTCAAGATTCAAGATTCAAGATTCAAGATTCAAGATTCAAGATTCAAGATTCAAGATTCAAGATTCAAGATTCAAGATTCAAGATTCAAGATTCAAGATTCAAGATTCAAGATTCAAGATTCAAGATTCAAGATTCAAGATTCAAGATTCAAGATTCAAGATTCAAGATTCAAGATTCAAGATTCAAGATTCAAGATTCAAGATTCAAGATTCAAGATTCAAGATTCAAGATTCAAGATTCAAGATTCAAGATTCAAGATTCAAGATTCAAGATTCAAGATTCAAGATTCAAGATTCAAGATTCAAGATTCAAGATTCAAGATTCAAGATTCAAGATTCAAGATTAAAGATTCAAGATTCAAGATTCAAGATTCAAGATTCAAGATTCAAGATTCAAGATTCAAGATTCAAGATTCAAGATTCAAGATTCAAGATTCAAGATTCAAGATTCAAGATTGAAGATTCAAGATTCAAGATTCAAGATTCAAGATTCAAGATTCAAGATTCAAGATTCAAGATTCAAGATTCAAGATTCAAGATTCAAGATTCAAGATTCAAGATTCAAGATTCAAGATTCAAGATTCAAGATTCAAGATTCAAGATTCAAGATTCAAGATTCAAGATTCAAGATTCAAGATTCAAGATTCAAGATTCAAGATTCAAGATTCAAGATTCAAGATTCAAGATTCAAGATTCAAGATTCAAGATTAAAGATTAAAGATTAAAGATTAAAGATTAAAGATTAAAGATTCAAGATTCATGATTCAAGATTCAAGATTCAAGATTCAAGATTCAAGATTCAAGATTTAAGATTCAAAATTAAAAATTCAAAATTCAAAATTCAAAATTCAAAATTCAAAATTCAAAATTCAAAATTCAAAATTCAAAATTCAAAATTCAAAATTCAAAATTCAAAATTCAAAATTCAAAATTCAAAATTCAAAATTCAAAATTCAAAATTCAAAATTCAAAATTCAAAATTCAAAATTCAAAATTCAAAATTCAAAATTCAAAATTCAAAATTCAAAATTCAAAATTCAAAATTCAAAATTCAAAATTCAAGATTCAAGATTCAAGATTCAAGATTCAAAATTCAAAACTCATTATTCAAGATTCAAACCTAAAAATTCTAGATGCAGGATTCAAAATTATAGATTGTGAATTCAAGATTAAAGATTCTAGACTCAAGGTTCAAGATTCAAGATTCAGAATTCAAGATTCAACATTCAAGACTCAAAATTCAAGATTCTACATTCAATATTCAAAATTAAAGATACAAATTGGAAGACTGAAGCCTAGTACTCTGTTCGTTTGCGTGAAATTTCGCTTGCAACATTCGGTTTTTCGTTGCGTGAAAATTCTGACAAATATTTTGCTACGAAGATATTGAAAAAAACTGGACTTTAAGCCCAGAACTCTCTTCGTGTGTTGCGTAAAAATTTAAAAATTCGAGGAAGTCATGCTTTACTTTTCAAAATAGAGTTAATGTATAGAAACAAAAGTTCTAAGAAAAACCATCATTTTGCTCATCAAAATAAATAGGCAGTTCAATTAATTATCGTGAAAAAATGTTGCGAGTATATTTCGCTGCGGAACAGAGTGCTACTTTGATGAACATGTTGTGAAAATGTTGACGCGTATTTGATAACTATCGTTTTTTGTTTAGAGATTCGCATGAAATCTCACATGAAACTGAACAGAGTACTAGGCTTTAAGCCAAATATTCAAGATTCATGAAAAAAGATTTAAGGCTCTAGATTCAAGTTCAAGATTCTTAAATCAAGACACAGGATTTGTTATTAAAAATTCAAGATGTTAAAATTTGGGGATACTAATTAAATAAGAGGAAAAATTGAAAAATCCTGTCAAAAATGAAATTGAAGAAATAGTTTCATGGAACGAATTGTAGTCCTTATTGAAGTTGTGTAAAAAAGCCCATTTTGAACTGATTATGGGCCAAATGTAAAAAAAATTCGATAGTACTAAACCCATACCATAAGCTTTCAAGCCAGGGACGGACATTGAAATCTGTTTTCAGTCTATTTCTCGGTCCGATTTGAACAAACATTTAAAAACTCACACAAATTTGATCAAAGGTAAAGAGCTCGGTCAAAATACTTTCAATGGCCAATTCCTTTTTTTTAATTTCTGTTTTTAAGAACCTCAAGGGAGTACCGCTTCAGGTTTTGAACATAGAACAAAAAATTTCAACATTATTTTGCACATATAAATTCCACTAGTAGGGTACATAAGTAGTTCGACAGAACTCAAAGAATTAATTTTTTCGATCATGTAACTTTTACCCCTTCCTGTAGGCAACTTTTTTATAACACTCTAGGATAGTTAAAGAGTGTTAAAGCAAACACAACATAAAACGAAGCTGTGTTGCTTCGTTTATTAAAAACGAAGACAGTAATTAATGCCAATTGACAAATACACAGCACACCAATAGGTGAGTAAAATAATTTAATTACTTTAGACTTTGTGATAATTACATTGAAGTTAATTCCATAAAAAACTAGTAAGGTATATCTTCGACTTGGTCGAAGTTAAAATACCCCCACGGCCGATTCTTAAGGGTGGAAGAATCTTAAATTGATGAGCTTTTTGTATGTGATTTTGAAAGATTTTATTATTTTTATGTGTCTAAAATACATACATATCAAATTGTTTTCCTGCAGCTTAAATATAAGCCTTTTTATAAATTTTTAAATTTTGGTGTTTGATGGGAGGTGGGCGTGTTAGATTGTGTATGACGCCCATTTTTCTAGCATACCTCAGTTTCGACATAGAATACACAAATACCGAGGTTCTGTCTTGTAACTTTAATATTAGCCTCTTTATAGATTTTTCAATTTTGGGGTTGTATGGGGTATGGGAGGTGGGCGTGTTAATGGGTGGAGAAAGCCCATTTTTATAACACACCTCAGTTTTGACATTAAATACACAAATACCGAGTTTCCATCTTGTAACTTCAATATTAGCCTCTTTATAGATTGTTCAATTTTGAGGTTGTATGGGAGGTGGGCGTGTTAATGAGTGGATGACGCCCATTTTTCTAACACACCTCAGTTTTGACATTGAATACAGAAATACCGAGTTTCCGTCTTGTAACTTTAATACTAGCCTCTTTATATATTTTTCAATTTTGGGGTTGTATGGGAGGTGGGCGTGTTAGATTTTGTATGACGCCCATTTTTCTAAGACATATCAGCTTTGACATAGAATACACATATACCAAATTTCAGTATTGTAGCTTTAATATTAGCCTCTTTATAGATTTTTCAATTTTGGGGTTGTATGGGAGGTGGGCGTGTTAATGGGTGGAGAAAGCCCATTTTTATAACACACCTTAGTTTTGACATTAAATACACAAATACCGAGTTTCCATCTTGTAACTTTAATATTAGCCTCTTTATAGATTGTTCAATTTTGAGGTTGTATGGAAGGTGGGCGTGTTAATTAGTGGATGACGCCCATTTTTCTAACACACCTCAGTTTTGACATTGAATACACAAATACCGAGTTTCCATCTTGTAGCTTTAATATTAGCCTCTTTATAGATTTTTCAATTTTGGGGTTGTATGGGAGGTGGGCGTGTTAATGGGTGGAGAAAGCCCATTTTTAAAACACACCTCAGTTTTGACATTAAAAACACAAATACCGAGTTTCCATCTTGTAACTTTAATATTAGCCTCTTTATAGATTTTTCAATTTTGGGGTTGTATGGGAGGTGGGCGTGTTAGTGGGTGTATGACGCCCATTTTTCTAACACATATCAGCTTTGACATAGAATACACATATACCAAATTTCAGTATTGTAGCTGTAATATTAGCTTCTTTGTAGAGTTTTCAATTTTGGGGTTGTATGGGAGGTAGGCGTGGTTTTCATCCGATTTAGCTCATTCTCGAACTTGACCTAAGTTTTTTTAAAAAAAGCTTAAATATCGAATTTCATTACGATAGCTTCAAAATTACGGCTGTAATCGTGTCGACAGACAGACGGACAGATGGACAGACAGACGGACATGGCTAAATCAACTCAGGTGGTGATGCTGAGCTAGAATATATATACTTTTCCATACCTACCACGCCTCCTTTTGGGTGTTACACACGTCGTGACAAAATTAATATACCCCTTACGCAGTACGCGTGGGGGCATACAAATTGTGTGCCAAATAGCAATAATTTATTTCAATCGATAATTTTCACACAGCAAAATCTTTACTTTGAAACATACAAGTATAAAAAAACAAAACAAAAAATAGTTTCATACATAAACTTAACAACCCAAGCAATTAAAGCTGAAATCCGTTCGAGACTTAGATAAATGGCGAGATAAAAAAAGTATCCAAATACCGACATTTTTGAGTGATCGTTAAGTTATGAAGTCATGTTATGGCATGAATTGAAGCGTTTAAACCCTCAACTACTTAATATATTCAACCTCACTCAACTTAAGCCAGGCTGCGTCTCAAAGTTAAGAAAACTTGTTGGCAACGGCATACAAATATTGCAAATTAAGTATGCTACCAATAGACTAGCTTCAATACAGTTGAACTGGGTGCTTAACGGCACGACCAACTCCTAGTTAGTTATACAGTTAAATGACATAACGTGGCAATGTGCAAAATTAATTTTCTCGAGTTATTACTATACATAGTTTTAATCGTTTTAATTTTTTTGTTAACACATTTTGTTCAGTTGGGTTATTTTCGGTTTGAATTTCATACAATTCAATTATGATGTTTAGTTTTTTGTAATAGTTTTTTGAAATAGCTTAACTTTTGGATTCCAATCGGTTGATTATGTTTATTGCAAAAATAAACTCTATTAATATTCTTAATGGGTATGAGTTTGTTCATTTTTATAACTTTTTTATATGATCTTAATAGATAAATTACATTTTCATAGATTGTCCCATTTTGATATCTACGGTATGCGACTCACAAGTTAATCCATGTTTACACATGTAGTATACAACATCCGGCTTTTATCAAGATCGAGACAATTGAAATTTCTTATTGAAGCTTTTATACAAACGTAAGCATTTCACGTACAGCTAAATGACAATCAAATTCCCAACATGTCGTTTTTACTATTTTTATTTTTATTTAACTAAGTTTAGTTTGAATATTACCTTTAAACTATAAAACTCGGTTCGAATATACTATTTAGTTCTGTCCTTTGATTGCAAGAACTGAGTGAGCATTTCAGAAGGGGGCGTGGCACCACCCATACAATTAAAATGTTTAATATCGAATAAATTGGTACTTAATGTCGGATAACATTGAAACTCATTACATAGTTACTTATTGGTCATGTCTTTTTAACAGTGACGGGCATTACTTTTCATAATAATTTCATTCTTTTTTTGAGTATAAAAATCAGACGAAATCAGAAATTATCAGTGCCTCCAAAAGTTTAACTTTGTTTTTTAAGAGATAAACACTTTGTCCCCGTTTTTGGTCTTCTACCTTCGTTTTACTTTGAAATCATTTCGTTCAGTATTAATTTTGTTCAAAATTTAGTTCATCTATCTTTTGCCTCATTTTTTTTAACCAAAATTGAAATTTACAAAATTCAAAATTCAAAATTCAAAATTCAAAATTCAAAATCCAAAATTCAAAATTCAAAATTCAAAATTCAAAATTCAAAATTCAAAATTCAAAATTCAAAATTCAAAATTCAAAATTCAAAATTCAAAATTCAAAATTCAAAATTCAAAATTCAAAATTCAAAATTCAAAATTCAAAATTCAAAATTCAAAATTCAAAATTCAAAATTCAAAATTCAAAATTCAAAATTCAAAATTCAAAATTCAAAATTCAAAATTCAAAATTCAAAATTCAAAATTCAAAATTCAAAATTCAAAATTCAAAATTCAAAATTCAAAATTCAAAATTCAAAATTCAAAATTCAAAATTCAAAATTCAAAATTCAAAATTCAAAATTCAAAATTCAAAATTCAAAATTCAAAATTCAAAATTCAAAATTCAAAATTCAAAATTCAAAATTCAAAATTCAAAATTCAAAATTCAAAATTCAAAATTCAAAATTCAAAATTCAAAATTCAAAATTCAAAATTCAAAATTCAAAATTCAAAATTCAAAATTCAAAATTCAAAATTCAAAATTCAAAATTCAAAATTCAAAATTCAAAATTCAAAATTCAAAATTCAAAATTCAAAATTCAAAATTCAAAATTCAAAATTCAAAATTCAAAATTCAAAATTCAAAATTCAAAATTCAAAATTCAAAATTCAAAATTCAAAAAATTCAAAAAATTCAAAATTCAAATATTTGAAATATGGACAAATGAATTTGAACATGAAAATATAAAATTTTAAATTGCAAATTAAATTTTTTTTTTAAATAAGAATGAGACTATGAATAATAGGAATAGGAATAGGAATAGGAATAGGAATAGGAATAGGAATAGGAATAGGAATAGGAATAGGAATAGGAATAGGAATAGGAATAGGAATAAGAATAGGAATAGGAATAGGAATAGGAATAGGAATAGGAATAGGAATAGGAATAGGAATAGGAATAGGAATAGGAATAGGAATAGGAATAGGAATAGGAATAGGAATAGGAATAGGAATAGGAATAGGAATAGGAATAGGAATAGGAATAGGAATAGGAATAGGAATAGGAATAGGAATAGGAATAGGAATAGGAATAGGAATAGGAATAGGAGTAGGAATCAAGCTTTGTGGTAGTCGTGGTGTTGCGTGCTTAGTTTGTGGCGATCTAGCCAATGACTCTCGATTTCAATCTTCACCTCGTGCAAAAGTTTTTTGTTTATTAGAAATAAATTTTTCTGCTCGGCCGTCAGCTTTCTGCAGACGATGGCAAATATTAGAGTGTTAACAATGCCATGTTAATGTTTTAGAACATGAACTTTAGCCATTCGGTACAAATATTTTATCAGACACAAAACACAATTTGGGCTTAAGAATCTCTATCAAAGTCCTTATATTGAAAATTAAAAATTTCAACAAAAAGTTAAAAATTAGCACTCAATAAAGTCATCTATACTTAATGTCATTTATTTAAAAAATACGACGAAAATCCAATGCCAAGATACTCGTTAATATCAATGGTGTCAAAGTGTGAAAAAATCAATTTCGCAAATATTGTTTGTGTGTATCTCAAAAGTTGGCATTGTCACCAGAATACTATTGTTTGAAAATGCAAGTTCAAGCATGCAAAAACCAAACACAACAAAAAAACTCTTGCGACAATTTACTTTAGTCCGCTTAAGATGACACCTGTTCAAAACGTCAACAAGCAACAATAACAAATACAACAAACAACGTACCAAATAAAACCTAAAATAATTGCAAGTAAACTTCAAAACACGTGGCAACAGCAGCCAACTACTGAGTAGCACTTAACAACATAGCAACCGATTAATTTGGCAGCAACTAGTTAAGCAAAGTTGGTTGATTGTAAGCAACAATAACTGCATTTGAAAAAATAATAATCTAACAGATGATTGCTAGGTACAGCCAAAAAAGCAATTGAAGCGCACAAGCCACTAAAAACCGCCACGCATGCGCGACACGCAGTTAATGATGTAATATTGCATGACACACAATTGCAACGCACTCGAGTGCGCATGCGCCTGAGTTGGTTTTGTGTGAGTGTCGTTTTTGATGTTTTGTTGTTGCAAGTAGGTAGCAACACTTATTTGTGTTTTTATTTTGTTAAGTGCTGGCGCTGTCTACAGTTATTTTCCATTGAATTTACCACGCGTTGTCTTGTGTCGAATCCTGCTGCACAATCAGTTTGTATGCAATTTGCCAGCAACACAATTCTAAAGCAGTTGCTATGTGTTAATCATGCAATA